>JBBPQU010000023.1:0-61971 GCA_038092655.1 Boletus sensibilis | reverse complement strand
AACTGAGATGATGCTCGTTGTGAATCAAGAGTGATATTCAAACTCAGAGAGCTGAGTTCTACTATGTAGTGTCTAGTGACGTGTGAACTATCTACTAGTTATGGTATACTACTGTACCGTTCAACACTTCCCCTTGCTCAGCATGCCATTCAATGCACAAGCATAAGAGTGGTAGTTTACATCACATGACTAGTTCCAGCTAGTGGTGTGTTTGAACACAAGACCGATTTGAGACCTACACTGCTCGAATTTGACATATCCGAGGTTCTTGGTGAACATATCGGCAGGATTGTCAGTCCCTTCGATATAGAAGATCTCTATGTGCCAATCGGTAACGGCATCACGTACAAAATGAAAACGAATGGGAATATGTTTTGTGCAACGTTCGGTAACAGGATTGTTAGCCATAAAAATGGAACCTTGATTGTCACCACAAATAGGAATCGGTTGTAAATTAAAACCTAATTCACCAAACATTTGTTTGATCCATAAAACTTGGCGAGAACAATTGCTCAAAGCCATATATTCAGCTTCTGTGGAAGAGAGAGCTGTAGTTTTCTGGAGGTGTGAATTCCAGAGGAATACTGCATTTTCTAATTTAATATAAAATCCTGTTTGGGAGTGGCGAGTATCAGGATCTGCACCCCAATCTGAGTCTGTGCAGGCGGTTAAGCTGGTTCCTGATAATCCATTGAAGACAAGCGAGTATTCGCGAGTCCCAATGAGGTAACAACAAATATAAAGAGCCTTATCTAAGTGCTCTTGGGATGGATTGGCAGCCATTCGCGCCATTTGTTGGACAGTGTAAGCAATGTTAGGGCGAGTACCAAGCATTAAATACATTAATGAACCGATCACTGTCTGGAATCACGTCCGAAGTTCCGGGTTGACAGGGGTTACATTCTTCTCAGGTTGATAACCTTGAGGTAAGGGTGTACAAGCGGGCCTTGCATTGATCATGCTGCACCATTCAAGTACTTTTTCGAGGTATTCATGCTAATTGATTGACAATTGGTGTTATGCTCGACCCGGGTAGGACTGAACGTAGCCCTTAGAGGACAAGGGAGGTCTCGAGCGAAGGGGTATCCTTGGACGCAGAGTGTGCACAAGGCGAAGTGAGTCATCCTGCGGTGGAGTCCTGAGACAACAACAGAGGGACTGATCGAGTAGGACCAGGTCAAAGGTTCAAAGATATCTGCTGGGCACAGAGTGCAACAACAGCGGCAAGGAGACCGGACACAGGGGCTCAATAGCTCACCTGACCGGGTCAAGGGTTCAAGGGGACCGAAAGGATATCTGGGTCAGAGGTAGGAACCAAGGGATGAGCGAGGGAGCGAGAAACCGAGTAGATTGCCTTAGCAATGTACCAAAGTACGAGATAGGTAAGGGAGGTCTAAGCTAAGGGTTGACTACGGGGGAGTCGCATATTTATACATATAGATCTGGAGCACGGACCATGTGAAGAGAGTATTAAAAGTGGGAGAGGAATAGTGATGACGCGTCGTGCGATAAACGAGGGCCAATGAGGAAGTGACGTGTCATTAGTATTATAAAGAAAGGAGATAACATCATCTTTGTGTGATGACTGCGGAGGCACGTGAGGAAACGGCAATGGCCGGATGGAAGAAGTCACGTGACGACAAAGAAAGAAAGAATACGTACGAGGCGGGAGTTGAATGGATGACTCGTAAGAATACAACGCAAGGTTAAAGGGAAAGAAAAAGAGTACTTGGAGAATCGTAACATTACCCCCTTCTTATCGTTGAAGTGCCACTGAGACATCTTCAGGGAGAACCAGTGATATTGGCCCATGCGACATCATCGTAAGGGTCATTGTCGACGTATACATCGTCGAAATGGTCATCTGCGACAGGCGGTGGCACAGGGAGAGGATGAGAACGTCGAGATGGGTGGCGACATTGGTGGGACCACTGGGAGTTGGTGGTGGAGGTGCGGGAGCGGCAAGAATGAAAGGAGCTGCGAGAGGAAGATGACGAAGAGGAGGGTTGGGAAGTTTGGTGGCGAGGGCGCCAGGGACAGACATTGGCATGGTGACCAGGAGCCATGCGATGACAGATGGAACAGCAGAAATGCGGGCAATATGCCTGGTTGTGACCAAGTGTGACACGTTGGCAGTAGGGACAGGAATAGATGGGACAATCCCATTTCATGTGACTGAGATGCCTGCATTGGAAGCAAGCTTGCGTATAGTGTGGGTGGGAAGGAGGGAGAGGGTTACTTCCATATGTGTGGGCTTCCACTTGTTCAAGAGCCACAAGGAAGGTTTCATCGAGCGGGGAGGAGGATGCAGAGGGGGTTTTGTGTTCACATTCTAGGAATGCGGGATCTATGGTTTCCTCGGGGAAGGGCTCAACCTCTGAGGTGGAAGGTGTTGGCATTCATTCGGGGGAGAGAACCTGGGGAATAGGGAGGTGACAGCCCACACGAAGGGTGGCGGCATGTGCGGCGGACTGGTCCGATGCTTGTTGCTGGGCGGTCATTATAAACACCAGGTCTTGAGTAAGGGGATGGGTGCGACACGCGAGGTCGAGAAGATAGCAGTCGGTGTCGACCAGGAACTCGAGCATATTGAGTTGGTACATAGCAATGAATAATTGAGCCTGCACGTCGTGGGCGTCATCGAGGACAAGGCGGTTAACGAGTTCCTGCTCTGCTTGGGCTACTGGATGTCCCAAGTGAGTGAGGATGGTCTCGTTTTGAAGAAAGGCGCAATAAAGCACATGGAGGGGGGATCCAACATCCAGGTAATGGTCAATGTGGGTGGCGATGTGAGGATTGCACAATTGTTGCACAGGCAAGGCGATTTCTTCCCCATTGGGGTGGTCGTTGCAGAGGCATTGGGCGAAGATGGGAACATCTATGGAGGTGATAGTGTCAGGGCTAGTAGTGAAAGAAATCAGAGTATAAGGATTTGGAGCAACAATAGGGTGTTGCTCAATAAGACACAGGTTGGATGTAATATCCAGGAATGCAAGAGGGGAAGGATTTCCACCGTCAAGGTCAAAAGGAGACAGGGAAGGCGCACGAGGACTAGGACTAGGTGATAAAGGATGACAAAGATAATTGTCGAGGGTGGCGTTAGTTTCGATGGGGGAGACATTCTGGAGTGGTGTAGATGGGGTGACAGAGGATACAGTGGAGATCGAGCTGGGGGTGCAGAGGTCAACGGACATAGTGGTTGGGGTTCAAGAGCGGTTGGGAGAGAAGATGGTGGGGTGCAGCTTTTTATACACCTTCAAGGCGGAGCTGGCATTTTTCAGATCCCATTCAGGGACCCATGAGTCATCCTCTGCAGTATATCCCTTCCAGCGGATCAGGAAGGAGCGGGATCGGGGAGTTCTGCGGTGGCGTAAGATCCGGTCAATTTCGTATTCTTCCTCACCTGCGACCAGATCTGGTGGGGGTTTCAGGAAGTTCCGTCCATGGACGGGGTTCTTGCAGTAGGGGGTTAGAAGAGAAGCATGGAAGACCGGATGGATTTTCCAGGTGGTGGGAAGTCAGAGGCGGTAGGTGATTGGTGATAAGACCTTCGTGATGGTGAAGGGTCCTTCGCATTTCGGGGCAAATTTTGGGTTAACGACAGAGCGTTTCAGGTTTCGGGCTTCAAGCCAAACCTTGTCTCCATTTTGGAAAGGGGTAAATTTCTAACACGTGTGAGCGGCCATAGTCTGGTGAGCGAGTTCATGGGATGCAAGGGCTTCACTTCGAGTGGTGTTCAGGGTTTTCATGTGGGTCTCTACTGCGGGTAGAGAAGATTCGTCAATAACTGAAGGCAGGGCATGGGGTTCATATCCCATCATGAGATAGAACGGCGATTGACCGGTGACGGAGTGGGGGCAGTGATTGTGGGTGAATTCTGCATGGGAAATGTTGTCAGTCCAGGAACCAGGGTTATTTCCACAAAAGATACAGAGGTACATCTTGATTTCCTGGTTTACACATTCGGTTTCGCTGTCAGTCTGAGGGTGATAAGCCGTGGAGAGGGAGAGGTTGTATTTTAAGACGCATCCGAGCTCTTTAGCAAAGGTGGAGGCGAATTGAGGACTGTGGTCGGAGATAATCTTGTCGTAAAGTCCAAAACGAGTGAAGACTTTGTGGAAAAAGAGGGACGCTACTCCCTTGGCGGTGATGGTTTTCTTTGTAGGGCAAAGAATCACCCCCTTAGTAAGCCCATGGTCGACCACGACCAAAAGGGTATCGAAGGAAGAGGATTCAGGGAGATCTATGATGAGATTGCACAAGATCTGCTGGAATGGGCGAGTGGCAGAGGACTTAATGGGCGTGAGAGGAGCGACCGTGGGGTGAGTGTTTGATTTGTTTTGCTGGCATGTAGCACAGCCTTCAACATAGCAGTGGACATAGGTAGCGAGTCCAGGCCACCAGAACTCGGCAGAGATGAGTTGGCAGGTTTTCAAGAAGCCGGGGTGACCGGCAGTCTCATGGTTGTGGCAGTGTTGGAGGATAGAGTGGCATAAGTCCCCGGAATCCAGAACGTATACGCAGCCTTTATACATGAGAACGTCACCTTCCATTTGCCAATTGGAGAGGCGAGAGTGAAAGGCGAGGAGAATGTCTTTATTCATAGATTGAAGATGTTGGAGGCAGATGGGGTTGCCCTTGGAGGCGAGGGAGATTTTGTCAACGAGTGCGGTGTCAATAGCACGGACAAAGATTGAGGGAGGGAGGAGTGTGACTGCCTTGTTATCGGGGTTGGAACGAGGGAAGTGGTCACAGTGCCGAGAGAGGGCGTCTGGACCCGAGAGTTGGAAACCGGGTACATGGATCATCTTGAGATCGAAATCTGCAAGATCAAGGAGCCAGCAAGCCTGGCAGCGGTTGAGGGTTTGGGGGGATCTAAAGTACGTCAGGTTCTTATGATTGGTGAAGATCTGAACGGGAAATTGTGATCCGTGGAGATAGTGTCTCCAGGATTTCAAGGCACGGATGATGGCGAGAAGCTCATGGTCATAGATATCATAGTTCCTCTTGGCAGCGGTGAGGGACTGTGAGAGGTACGAGCAGGAATGCCAATCTCCATTGGAGTCGGCTTGCAAAAGGATTCCTCTGGTGGTGTTCTGTGAGGCGTCAGTGGCAATAGCAAAGGGGGTGGCAAGGTCCGGCATATGAAGTACCAGTTCAGTGAGGAAGAGCTTTTTGAAGGAAGCAAAGGCGTTTTGGCATGCGGGTGTCCATGCCCAGGAGAGGTTTTTCTTCGTAAGATCGATGAGGGGGCATGCAATGGTGGAGTAATCCAGAATAAACCGGCGATAGAAGTTGGCGAAGCCAAGGAAGGATCAAACTTCCTTGACTGTGGTGGGTGCAGGCCAGGAGGAGATCCCTTCGAGTTTGACGGGGTCCATAGCAAGTTGACCAGGTTTGACAACGAGTCCTAAGTATTCGACTTCGTCAGTGGCAAACTTACACTTCTCGAGTTTGAGGTGTAAGTTGAGCTCCATCATATGCTGGAGGACGCGTTTCGTGTGTTCTTCGTGTGTTTTCTCATTGGGCGAAAAGATCAAGAGGTCGTCCATGTAGATGACGAGCCATCCTTCGGCGATCATGTCACGGAAGGAGTCATTCATAAACCACTGGAACGTAGCGGGTGAGTTGCAAAGTCCAAAGAACATCACTGTGGGTTCAAAAAGACCCTTGTGAGTGACGAACATGGCCTTCCATTGATGGCCGTCTTTGATGCAGACATTGTTGTATCCCCATCGGACATCAAACTTCGTAAAGACCTTGGCATCTTTCAGTTTGTCCATGAGGTCGGAGATGAGCAGGAGAGGGTAGGCGTCTCGAATAGTATGTTCATTGACGTAACAGTAGTCCTGGCAGGGATGGAGTCCGCCGTCCTTCTTCTTGACAAAAAAGAAGGGAGAGGCTTGAGGGAAGTTTGACGGTTGGATCTTCCCAGCGGCGATGTTTTCATCAAGGAAGGTTTCAGTGGCAGTTCGTTCCTCTGGCGTGAGGGGGTAGAGTTTTCCGATTTTCGAAACAAAACCTTCCTTGAGATTAATCTCGTGGTCGTAAGGTCGTGAGGGGGGAACGTGGTCAGTGGCTTCCTTTGAGAAAACTGGGGCGAATTCGGCATAGGCTGGGGGAAGGATCGTCTTGGGTTTATCTTTGTCGGCGGAGATGGCAAGCTCCGTGGCTTGAGTGAGTCTAGCGATCCAGGCAGATCCTAGAGGGGCAAAGTGGGATCCGAACCTAATAGTTCGGTAGAGGGCACGGTTACTGAGTGCACAGTCGATGAATTGGTTCTCTTTTTCCCATTTGTTGTAGGAGAAGAGCTTCTCGTGTTCAATGGTGCAGACATTGATGTGATGGGGGGGTGCCGGAGGAGGAACCCAATAATGGGCATCATGTCACTTGGCATCAGCGATGTGGGAGGAGTAAAGTTCCTTTGACTGGTCGAAGGATTCAGAGATAGTGATGGTGCGTTTTGCCCAGTCAATTGAGGGGTTCACGGTGTGAAGCCAGGGAGTTCCGAGGAGGATATTGTCCCGAAGGGACATCAAGTGGAAGAGCACGCAGTGGGTGATGCCCTCTATGTTGAGGAAGATGGTGACTCCGTGTCGGATATCACTGCTCTTGTTGAAGGAACTATCAGCATTCCGGGCACGAAGGGGTTGTTCGAGTTTTGCAATGGGTAGCCCGTTCTTCTTGGCAAAGTCCCAGTCCATACAATTGATACTGGCTCTGCTGTCGATAAGGGCGCGAGTGTCGACAGCTTTGAGAGTGTGCGAGGGTACGATGAGTTGTATGGCAATTTCTATTGCCTTGGGTACAAGAGAAGGTACAGTTACACCACTACAAAGGGAAGGGAAGTCTGGCATCGAAGCAGAAGCCTGATTTAAAAACCCGAAAGAAAAGAGATATGATGGATGGTTTCTTCTTCTTCGTCATCATCTTCAATCTCCTCCAGCTTCGGAAGTGTTTCTTCTACCTTATTGACATGTTTGTTCTTTGGCTTCTCAGCTGGGAAGGAGGGACATTTGAAGGAGGTATGGCCGGGTTTCCGGCAGCGGAAGCAGAGGCCTTTTTTGTGGCAACGTTGTCGTTCCACATTGGTCAGCTTGCTTACTTTAACAAGGTCGATGTCCCTGGCATCGGGATCTTTGGTGGGAGCAGAGGTTCTAGGGGTAAAGGAGTGATAACCACCCGAAGGTTTCTTGTTAACTTGGGTGATTTCGTGGGTGCAGTCACGTTGGGTTTGGAAGTGTACAGCTTTTTCATACCAAGAGTCGATGGTGGACAGGATGGTATCCATCCCCATGATTTTAGACATCAGAGGTGCAGGGATTCCGGACGTGAAGTACCAGATTAAGACATTGGGGTCAGTGATGTGCGCGAGGGCGACTTTGTTCTTGAACTCTGAGATATAGTTCTGCAGAGTCGTGGCATGGGATTCGTCCTTCTTGGTGACGACGCGGGTGGTAAACAACCAGGCAACAGTGTTGCCAATGGTATCGTGGTGTTCAAAGGCTTTCTTAAAGGTGGCCTTGAAGTCATCAAAAGAACCTAGGCTAGGGGTGGCAAGAGTGAGGGTGGTCTGTCAAAAGGTACCGGCCCAAGTGCGAGCAGGTCCCTCAGTCATGTGAGAGAGGGCGAAGGCGACCTTCTTGGCATTGGTGTTGTACACATCACCATTTACCAAAAGGTAAGTTTCAACGGTGTTGAGCCATTCAATGGCTCGGTTGTAGGATCTGTCGAAAGCCCGGGGGGCTCCAAGGCAAAGTTCAACGGCGCAAGAGGACATACCTGAAGGGGATGAGGGCGAGGTTGGTTGGACGGGGGAAGGGAGTTGGAACAGAGGGTTCTGAGCAATGGGAGTGGGGGATGGAGGAGTGGGGACTTGAGGAATGGAGAGGGAGGAGGAGAGCTGATGGGATAGTTCAGCGTCCTCAAAGACTTCTTCTTGCGAGGGTAGGGTTACGTCGGGAAAGACGTCTAAGGGGTCTTCAGGTTCTTCCTTGTTGGATTCCAAGGTGGATTCTGGGGATTCAGCGGGTTCTGGCTGATGAGGTCACCAGAGAGAGTTGTAGGGTCTTCGGTGAGAAATGGTGATGGCTTACGTAGGAGTAGCCGGTGGCGAGAGCTTAGACCTTTTGTTACACTTGACCCGGGTAGGACCGAACATAGCCCTTAGAGGACAAGGGAGGTCTCAAGCAATGGGGTATCCTTGGACGCAGAGCGTGCACAAGGTGAAGTGAGTCGTCCTGCGGTGGAGTCCCGAGACGACAACAGAGGGACCAGTTGAGTAAGACCAGGTCAAAGGTTCAAAGGTATCTGCTGGGCACAGAGTGCAACAACAACGGCAAGGAGACCGGACGCAGGGGCTCAATAGCTCACCTGACCGGGTCAAGGGTTTAAGGGGACTGGAAGGATATCCAGGTCAGAGGTAGGAACCGAGGGATGAGCGAGGGAGCGAGAAACCGAGTAGATTGCCTTAGCAATGTACCAAAGTACGAGATAGGTAAGGGAGGTCTAAGCTAAGGGTTGACTACGGGGGAGTTGCATATTTATATGTATAGATCTGGAGCACAGACCATGTGAAGAGAGTACTAAAAGTGGGAGAGGAATAGTGATGACGCGTCGTACGATAAACGAGGGCCAATGAGGAAGTGATGTGTCATTAGTATTACAAAGAAAAGAGATAGCGTCATCTTTGCATGATGACTGTGGAGGCACGTGAGGAAACAGCAATGGCCGGATGGAAGAAGTCACGTGATGACAAAGAAAGAAAGAATAGGTACGAGGCGGGAGTTGAATGGACGACTCGTAAGAATACAACACAAGGTTAAAGGGAAAGAAAAAGAGTACTGGGAGAATTGTAACACATCTGGTCTTCAAGATCTATTATCCACACTTTATCCTTACTGGTGGTGTTGTGTTTATCACATGAATCGCACTCTGCATAATCGGGCAGTGGTAGTAAATTGTCCATATCATCACTATCTACTACAGACGAGAGAATGTACTCTATATACTGTGGTGAATAAAATCGTGCATCAGTGTCTGGAAGGTGTGAGAGGGACGAAGACATGAACTGGTGGTCTGAGACCATTGTGTCAAGGTCAAAGTACTGCTCGTAGTCCATGTAATAGTCCCCCCCCTGCTCCGAGCCAAGGGAGACGCAGTCTTCGTCATCAACCTGATAGGCTGTACCCGCCTCGATTTCATCCTTGAGGTGATCCAACAATTTGTTGGAGACGTCCTCGATGTAGGCATCCTGGTGGATCTGGGAGAACCCAGAGGGGCCGAAATTCTCCACACTGAGATGGCAGGAGAGCGAGGTGGAGTGATAATGGCTGAAGAGGGAGGTGGAGGCTAATGCCTTAGAGGCACCAAAGGAGGGACCGCGGTTTGCAACCGGGTCGAGGCGGTAGACAGTCTCAATGTTCGCAGGGACCTCGAGATAGCAAGCGAGGGAGACTGTGTTAAGGGTCTGTTGGAAAGTGGGTGGGCCATAATGGGCCACACCAGGGATGTGAGCGAGTCAATGAGGGTTGACGAGAGGCATGCTGAATACTGTTGATGCTGGTTCGATGACCAGCGCTGAGAATGCAAAGGAGGTGGTGGGCGCCTCAGTAGAGTTAGCATTTGCCTTGCAGCGATCCTCCTGCTTCTTCTTACCAGCTTCAGAGTGAGGGCCCCGATGTTTCTTCTTTTTCTTCCTGTCCACACCACCTTGTTGCTGCTGCTGCTGCGAGAAATGGGGGTCCTGACCCTTGCACTTAACAGCGCTGATCTTGTTGGTGTGTTTGCCTTGGAGCTTACGCCGTGCAACATGTTGATGCCACAACATGGTGGCCATGCACTCTGTAATGACCAAATATCAGTCACAAATAACAAAGCCCTAACAACGACTCAAATACAATCCTCAAAGGATCACAACGAGTAAAAGGGAATTTCAAGCATAAAGACATACAAAGTATATGACTATGACTATATATACTGACTACGAACCGGTTTAGGGCCAGTATGGAATGCCATAGAACACAATGGAAGGAAACAACATAATGCAAGTGGGTAAAGGGCTGTATATGATGGGTAAAGGGGAATCATCATGAATGAAGTGAAGAATTGTCCAACATGCAATGAACGCAAGTGCAATGGAAGCAATAATAAACTAGACAATTGAGATGGACATCAAGATCCGAGATCAAGATCCGATCGTATGATACAGAGTTCGAAATCAAAGAAGAAACTAGATGAACAATCAAGATCTACAAGGATGCCGAGATCCAATCAAAGTGGCTGCGATCAAGATCCAAACATAAATACCGAGATCTGATCATCAGTTCTATAGATAACACAACAGATAGATCTGATAGGCGGATCAAAAGAGACAACGGGTTACTACACCAGCGCACAGCAGCTGCAATGCAATAAAGATCCACCAATGGACCATAAGACATGATAGGGGTATGAGTAGCAGAGCGCAAACGTGAGTACTACAAGGTGAACAGTATCTAGTGACAGCGTAGTAGCATATCGAACAGAGGGACTGAGGATTGAGTATCTAATAGCAGCGTAACCGGCATACTAGAAGGGGGACTTGAGGCGGATTTACAGTAGTTTAACAGACATACTAAGGTCTCGGAGAGGCTTCTCACCTAATTGATAGTTTAAAGACTTATTGGTCTTGTACCAGGTCTCACACCTAGTTCTGCAGTTTAAGGACATGCTGGTCCCATACTAAACCTCATAGTCTAGTTTTGCAGTTTAAGGACATGCTGGTCCCTACTTTGGATAGTGAAGACTACCCCCTTCCTACGGTAAGCGTAAGGGAATTGTCGGAAGATGATGAGGAAACAGAAGAGATTGTTTCATGCTTGATCTGGGCAAAGGTTGGGGGTTTCACCTCTTTGGTGGTATTGGTGATGTCATTGACTGGTCCTAGATTGAGGACCTGGGCGATCACGTCCATATAGCAAGGGAGCTTGGCGAGGATGATCATCACATGGACAGGGGCCAACACCTCATAATGGTATTCCTTGAGGCGAGCAAAGTGGGCGGAGAGTTTTAGAAAAGTGTTGGTGGGATGGTTGTTCTCGGGGATCGTGGTATTCATCATCGCTTTAAACTCCATGTAAACGGAGGTGATGGAGGGCCTAGAGAACTGAGTCTCGAGCCCGGTCCAGATCTGCACTGTGATGATCGCAGACTGGTACTTGTTCTGGAGGTGAGAGTCGAGCTTGAGGATAAGGTGCCCCATGGCTCTATCATCCTCGCAGTCCCATGCCTTGACGGCGGCTGCATTGGACTTGTCCTCCACTGGGGTAGGACGAGTGTTGGACATAACATACCAGAGGCCCTGGGAGCGAAGGAAGGCCTTCATCTTGGGGGCCCAGAAGAGGTAGTTGGGGCTGGTGAGCGTAGGGATGGAGGAGGAAAGGTTGTCTTTTGAGGAGGACATGATTCTGTTGGAAACTGGGGTAGGACGTCAGTACTGATCAAGTTAAAAATGAGAAAAGGTGGCGAAAAGGTTGCTCTTACGACGCCTAGAATCCAAGGATCTGGGTGACAGAGTCTCCCCATAGATCTCATGGAGTCACATGTGTTTCAGCCAAGGATTCACACAGAAACGTGACAGTTCGCTCAGAGTTGGTGTGAAAACACACGAGACGGCAGGCACAGGTATCCAAGCAGTGGTGGCAAGCAAGCTCGCACAACACACCACCCAGGGCTCATAACCTGTAGATAACAGGCATTTACGCAGATCACTTGGTACTTACCTGCAGTGGATGATTGCTAACTGAGATGATGCTCGTTGTGAATCAAGAGTGATATTCAAACTCAGAGAGCTGAGTTCTACTATGTAGTATCTAGCAACATGTGAACTATCTACTAGTTATGGTATACTACTGTACCATTCAACAGATCAAAAATTATCTGGCTTGGAGAGAACAGACACAGAAACAGAACGGGAGTAAAGCAGCATGTGACATTGTCAGTGATGAGACTGCAACCAGCTCCCTCATGGTTTCCAGCATGCATAACCTTCTTTTTTTTTTGAGAGAGAGAGAGGCACAATGGTATAACAAAGTCCGAAGGTCTGAAGGTCTGGAGTAGAGCAGAGCTAGTAAGTCTGGAAAAGTCCAGAGCTCAGCTGCTGCCTAAGATGAGTGAAAACAACTGATGTATTTACCTAGTAAGTCCAGAAATGTCCAGAGCTTCAGTACATTAGTTTAGAGTAAGTAAGAAGTAGAAAAGGCTCACCTCAGCTGCTGCCTAAGATGGACAAAAACAACTGAGGTGTTCTAGGTGTAACAGAGAGTCTAAATAGGATGGGCTAAAGGCACACTCGTACCTGAATAAGTTGCAGGGAAAAAGAGATCTAAGAAAGTGTGGTAATAAGTGTGTAACTACATTACTGAGCGGTAACGCAGTATCATATGAAGATAGTGGTCCGGAGTTCCTAGTCTGGACTCCAGACATGTTAGTACACCTATCTGACTGGTCCAGAGGATCAGACCACTGGAATACCCTCTGGAGTTAACAGTATTTTGTCACTCCCACTCAAGTGTAGTCAAAGTCCCATACCTCAGATGAACTTCCAGTGTTGCTCTCTCACAAGCAGTTTCGTGAGTATGTCCACCACCATGTCCTTGGTGGAGACATCCTGGACTACTGCTTCTCCTTTTCCAACTAGGTCATCTCGGATGAAGTGATACTTCCGCTGGATGTGTTTGGTCCAGGCTTGAAACTGTGGGTCATGGCATAAGATGATAGCAGCCTGGTTATCACAGAATAGCTCAGTGGGAGCTTTCTGTGAGTGTCCGATTTCATTGAAGAAGGTTCGGAGCCACGCAACATGTTGTCTGGCATTGTTGAGTCCGATGTACTCCAATTCTGTAGTGGAGAGGGCTACCATGCTTTGTAGCTTGCTAGACCAAGATATGGCTCTGTGATTACTGATGAATACGAAACCAGATGTGGAGCGGGAGTTGTCTGGATCCTGGGACCAACCAGCATCGGAGTATCCACGAAAGTCCATGTCTGTGGAGAGTTCAGCGCCATTGAATTGGAGTTCCATGTCCTTGGTAGCTTGCATATAGTGGAGTATGTGTTTTGTGGCTTCCCAGTGTACAAACTTGGGTTTTGCACTGAAATGGCTAAGTGCACCCACTGTATACGCGATGTTTGGACATGTTCTGAGCATGAGGTACATCAGTGATCCTATCACTGTGAGGTACGAGACCTGTTTTCCTTCAATGATCATTTCTGGGATGGTGCGGTCATCCATTGGATCAGTTGCAGAGAGTTGTAGACCATGCACCATTGGTGTCCATTCTGGTTTGCAAGTGGACATGCTGGTCCGGTCTAGGATTGTGTGGCAATACTGTGATTGGCACAAGGAAATAGTTCGGAGTTTTTAGTTTTACTTGATTTCAATTCTGAGGATGTACTTGGCCTCCCCAAGGTCATGCATTTTGAAAGCGGCAGAAAGCTTTTCCTTAACGGAGTTCATGACCTTCTAAGTGGTAGCAGCTAGAAGTAAGTTGTCTATGTAGACAACTAGGAAACAGACTTGACCATCTTTTCAGAACACATAGAGGCATGTTTCAGCATCTAAACAAGTGAATCCGAGTTCTCCAAGTTTCCAGTCAAGGGTTTTGTTCTAAGTCCAACCAGCTTGCTTTAGTCTGTACAGGGAACATCAGAGTTTCCAGCAGTATCTGGGCTGAATGGGAACACCTTCCGGAGGTAACATATAGAGGTCCTCTTCCAATTCACCATTGAGGTAAGCTGTGAATATGTCCATTTGGTCTAATTCCAAATGATACTTTGCAGCAAGGGCAACTAGAGTACAGATGGAGTTGAGGTTAGTGACTGGGGCAAAAACCTCCTGGTAATTGATTTCCTCCTTCTGTGTGATGCTGTGTGCAACAATTCAGAGTTTATACTGTTCCATATTTCCTTGTCCATCTCATTTTATCCAGAAGACCAGTTTTGAGGTAATCGGAGTTACTTCTTCTAGGATGAGTATGGTTTCATAGACATGGTTGGAGTTTAGGCTCTGGAGTTTCTCTTCCATGGTGGACTTCCATAGTTCTTTGTCCAGTCTGGAGTAAGCTTTCTTTTGGGTTTTTGGAAGTACTTCTTCAGAAGATGAGTTTGCAGATCTGGCGAATATGAAGTCCTTGATTGATGCTGAGAATGCTCCAGGGAGTTCTGGGTCATTTTCTGGAGATTCCAGAGTTTGCTCCAGGGCATGTGCTTCTTCTCTGCAATGTTCCTGCCTTGCAGCCTCTTCCTCTAGGGTGTGTTCAACCTCTTTGTTTTTGTTAGCTGCTTGTTGCTGCCAGTTGCTCCATCATACAGGTAAAGCAGGAGCAGGGGCAGGGGCAGGGGCAGGAGTGGGGGCAGGAGCAGGAGCAGGAGCAGGAGGTGGGACTGGAGCTGGAACTGGGGCCTCATTCAGTTGAAGTTGGTCCAGGTGTTCAGTGAGTTCCTCAATGCTGGGGCTGACAGGATGTTCTGGAATGTTTTCCGGAGGTGCAGGAACATCTCTCACTGGTCCAGGGTTGGGTGGAGGTGGACGGTCATCGTTATCATGGTCATGTTCTGGTAAGTGGAGATGCTCCGGAATTAGGCCCTCCCACTGTCTCTCAACAGCAGGGGCATTCCATGGAGCAGACTCTACCTCAGAGATTTTTCTGGATTCATCAAAGGTGACATGGCAACTGGAGATGATGGTCTGGTGTTTTATGTCAAGAAGTTTGTAGGCTTGTTGCCTGTAAGTGTACCCTATCATGATGCACTTTTTGCCATATGGTTGGAATTTTTCCCCCCATTGCTCCTTTGGCATGTAGGCATAGGCTGGGTACCCAAAGGGGCAGAAGAGCATTGGATCAACCTGGCAGTTAAAGAAGATTTGATAGAGGACCTCACCATTTAGTCCAGAGGCTGGACTCTGTGCAGAGATATATGCAGCAGTGGACATGGCATCAGCCCAGAAGGATTTTGGGAGTTTGGACTCCTCAAGTATGGTGTTGGCAAGTGTGGCCAGTGTCTGGTTCATGCGTTCTGCCAGGCCGTTTTGTTCCAGGGTGTAAGGGGCAGAGGTTTTGAGGAGTGTGCCGTTAGTCCGGAGTTGGTCTCAGAAGGCCTTGTTGGTGTACTCTGTTCCTCCATCACTCTGGACGAACTTGGTGTAGAGCTCGGAGAAATCCTCCTGTCCTACCTCTGTGCAGAGAAGGGTTTGGACATCAGCTTTCCCCTGGTTGTAGATCTGGAGAGCTTCATTTTTGTGTTTCATGAAGTAGATCCAAGAGAAACGACTGAAGTCATCAACTATTGTTATAATTCTATTGTGAACAACAAAACCACAAGGCTCAGGCTATCTCGCAGGCTACACAGAAACCTGGCTGAACAAATCAGGTGGGATGGGTTCTTTCTGAATAACACCAGTCTACAAGGACTAAGAGTCCAGGCAATGACCACGGTGGTAAACAAAGTGGATTAGACTGGGAAATACCAGTCATATGTGTCTAGTTTATATATGTTACAGGATTGTGCACAGACCAAGCTGTGTGTGAGAGGAATTACTAAATATATACAGATGAGAGAAGCATGTCGTGAGATAATAGTAATGACAGCATGAGATAGAAACAGAGATTAAAACCATGAGGCATGTCATGTGATTAGGTCTAGACCTTGGTCATGTGACTTTGAAAGTGAAATGATGTATTGAATGAAGAAAAGTATTTAAGTCCAAAAAGTTTAAAAATGTTCATATTATAACAACTATGACTAGCCAAAATCTATAACCTTCGCACGACCATGGAGTTATGGAGCCTCCAATGTCGGTGTGTACCATCTCCAGGGGACGAGTAGTCCGGGGTTCACTCTGTGTTCTGAAAGGCAGGCGCTTCATTTTGCCAAGCGTGCACGCCTCACAAAAGGTAGCTGTTCCGGTGAGGGTGTCAATGCCTCAGAGCTGGCTCGACCTGACCATGTGTTGGATTCAGTCAATGTACATATGTCCCATTTGTCGGTGAAGGAGGTTTACATCAATGGTCGCATGTGCAGTCTCCTTTTGGTTGTGCGGAGTGACCCTTGCATGGTAAAGATCACTCTTGTGATCAGCAACCAGAATGGTGTTCTGGTCTTTTTGGACATAGCACGCATTGGATGTCACCGGAAAGATAGTGGAGAGGCCAGCAGAGGTGAGGCGGTTCATGGAAATGAGTGAAATCCGGAATTCCAGAATGAGGAGAACATTTGACAGGACCACTTCGAAAGTGTTTTTGAACACCCATGACAGGAGTGGAACTGTGCCAATTCTAATGGCATGCGCCTTGGAGTTGTCTCCAAGAGTGACTGGTCATGGAGGGTTGAGCGGTTGGTATGTTTGAAACCAGGATCGGTATGTGTGATGATGCTCTGGAGTCAATGATTAGGGTGTTTCTCCCACTGTCGGCTTGCTCAGACAACAAATAGGCATGAATGCATTGGATTAACGACTGGGATACATTTTCATGTACTACATGCACTGAGTCTGGAGGATCTGGAGTTTCCTTTGCTGCATTTGCCCTTTCCCTGCCTTTTTCTGGTTTCCTGAATCCTCCACTTCTTAGCTCTGCAACCCATTTTTTGTAGGAGTGGCATTCAGTGGAGTTATGTGTGGCAGAGAGATGGTGCTCACACCAGGTGGAGGCGTTGGAAGGCCAGGTGGAGGACTTAGGAGTTTCAGAGACCTTCATGGCAGACTCCGAACATCTGGAGGGGTATAGATGTGCATTTTTGGTGATCATTCGAGTTTTTACCACATCAAAAGTTAGTTTGCTTTCCTCCGTGGTATTGATGAGGGAGGATTTGAATAGCTTCCATTCTGGAGTTTTTGGAAGGGAGTTTAAGAGGATGAATGCCATCACCTTCATATCTATGGGGAACTTCATGGCAGCAAGGTGGGACTCCAAAGTCCGGAGTGATGCAATGTGTTCTAAGAGGTCGGAGTTGCCATTCCAGGTGACATTGAAGAGTTGCAGAATATGTAGAAGGTGGAGGATACACTTGAGGCATCAAGGAGTGAGACAAGTTTGTCCCAGAGTTCTTTTGTGAAGCTGCAGGACTCTGTCTTGAGTAGGAGAGCATCAGAAAGGCGTTCCTAAATGATCTCATGGGCTTTTTCATTGTGTTCCTCCCAGTTGTGGATGTCCAAAGTTGTTACTCCGGTTCCGGGGGAGGGTTTTAAGTCAGTTCTGGAGGTGACTCCATAGACTTTGCCACTTTGAAGCTTTCGGGTAACCTTCACCTTCCATAAAGGGAAGGTTTCGGGTCCAGTGAGGATTTCATCATTTTGTATGGCATCAGACGACATGTTGGATGATGGGATAGGGTGAGGTTGACAGAAGAATGATCTTTTATCTGATGGTGGCATTGTAGCCAAGGTTTGTTTGAAATGGAGAGTGCGCTAAGAGATGTGCAGGCGCTGAGGGGTGTGCGAGTGAGGTGAGTTGTTTGACTATCAGGCGCGAGCGGGGCTCATAACCTAACAAAGTCTGAAGGTCCGGAGTAGAGCAAAGCTAGTAACTCTGGAAAAGTCCAGAGCTCAGCTGCTGCCTAAGATGAGTGAAAACAACTGATGTATTTACCTAGTAAGTCCAGAAATGTCCAGAGCTTCAGTACATTAGTTTAGAGTAAGTAAGAAGTAGAAAAGGCTCACCTCAGCTGCTGCCTAAGATGGACAAAAACAACTGAGGTGTTCTAGGTGTAACAGAGAGTCTAAATAGGATGGGCTAAAGGCACACTCGTACCTGAATAAGTTGCAGGGAAAAAGAGATCTAAGAAGGTGTGGTAATAAGTGTGTGACTACATTACCGAGCAGTAACACAGTATCATATGAAGATAGTGGTCCAGAGTTCCTAGTCCGAACTCCGGACATGTTAGTACACCTATCTGACTGGTCCAGAGGATCGGACCACCAGAATACCCTCTGGAGTTAACAGTATTTTGTCACGGTAACTGGCATCTGGCAAGCCAAGCCCCAAGAAATTAATGTTGTCAAGGTCAAATTGACTACCCATTAATAGAGGTCAGTCAATAAACAGTCAATGAAGGTGAATGGGTCAATGACCAGGTCAATGACAGGTCACTGCTATCATGTAATTTAGAATATAATATAATATGAATTTGGACAGATAAGTCTAGCTATTGCTTGGCTGCAAGAAACCGAGCTCCAAGTCGGTGGTGTGAAAGCTTGTAACATTGATTACATTCTAAGGTGACTACACCTTCTCACAACAATAGGGTAGTTCAGAATAGAAATCAGCATTGATTTTGCATTGATTTCAAGGTTGATTTCAAACTGGATTTGAACTTTCGAAATCGCCAAAAATGGCTTTGAATACTGACATACCTCAATTTGAGGTCGATTTGAGGACCATTTTTGCATGTCAGTGGGTCGGAGTTTCAAAATAACAGTGTACACTATCACAGGCAGTATTGTAATAATGAAGGTTCATTTTCTCGACAACTGTTGAGAAACTATGGAAGCCAGGACAACTGTGCTCCCTTCAGATAAAGATTTTAGGCTCAGTGACTCTCAGCATGTTCGGCATACAAAGTAGGCAATCATATTGCTTGGTATTGGCAAGACCCCCCGAACACTACAGTGACTCCAAAAAGTGTTACAATAACTAACTCCAAAGCGGGACATGAAGCACCCCGCAAACACTCGTGGGAATCCCACTTCACTTTGGTGAGACCAAACAGAGTACAAACCCTTGGCTACAAACCGGTCGCTGGATCATGTGATTTGGCTCAGGGGCCGTAGAGATATGATAGTTTTAAAACAGGAACATCATTGTAACAGTTTTTGGACTTTTGCTATAAGATTCTGGATCTCAACCATACAAGTGGTTATTTGCTGTTGTTTGGTGCTACAAACACAGATATACATATAAACATGATGTCTGAGTCTTACAACATTCCCATGCCTCTTTACTCTTTACCATCATTATTATGTGATCTCTTTTTGCCACTTAAGAGAATACCATTCTCTCACAGCTTGATTCTGGTCATTCCATTCGCTCCATTGCATCTAGCACTGGTGTCAGCACTGCTGCTATATCCAGACTTCATTCCAAGAAGTGTTCTGACCTCCAAAAGTCTGTTGGAGGTTGTCCAGCCAAGCTTTCTCCTGTTAATATTTGTTATGCTATCCACCTCATCTCTACTCACAAGGCAGAGAATGCTGTTCAGGTGACCAGAACCCTCTCCAATGTCATTAACCAGCCTCTTCACCCTAACACCATTTGTCACCACTTGAAAAAGTCTGGGATGAAGGCTGTAGTCAAGTTCAAATGCCCTCTACTATCTGCTAAGCATTGCAAGGCTTGCTTGGACTTTGCTATTGCTCACAAGGATTGGACTATAGAGGACGGGAAGAAGGTCATATGGTCTGATGAGACAAAAATCAATTGCCTAGGGTCAGATGGGTGGAAATGGGTGTGGAAAAAGCCAGGTGAGGGCCTTAGTGATAGGCCAGTGCAAGGTACTGTTAAATTTGGAGGAGGTTCTGTGATGGTATGGGGGTGCATAACTTAGCAGGAAGTTGGCTATGCTGCCAAGATTGATGGTAGGATGGATGGGAGCCTGTACCTTCAGATTTTGAAGGATGAACTGCTGAACTCCCTGGAGTATTATGGTCTCAATCTTCCTGACATCATCTTTCAGCAAGATAATGACTCCAAGCACACCTGTAGAAAGGTGAAGAAGTGGCTAGAGAAGCAGGATTTTGAGATCATGGTGTGGCCTGCACCGTCTCCTGACATAAACCCCATTGAATATATCTGGTGTTACCTCAAGAGAAGGCTGGCAGAGTATGAACACTCTCCTAAGGGAATTCTTGAGTTGTGGGAGAGAGTTCAGGAGGTGTGGGAGAGGATACCAGCTGAGGAGTGTCAAAAGTTGATTGAAAGTATGCCAAGGAGGGTTCAGGCTGTGGTTAAAGCCAAAGGAGGGTATACCAAGTATTAATATATACCAAATACCCCCAGTATTACAAAAGTCCAAAAACTGTTACAATGGTGTTCCTGTTTTACAACTGTCATATCTCTGCAACCCCTGAGTCAAATCACATGACCCAGTGACCGATTTGTAGCCAAGAGTTTGTACTCTGTTTGGTCTCACCAAGCAAAGTGAGATTCCCATGAGTGTTTGCAGGGTGCTTCACACCCCACTCTGGAGTTAGTTATTGTAACGCTTTTTGGAGTCACTGTACATCGGCTGAACATCATAAGTACATACAACAGTAGACAGAGTGTTAGTATGATAACCAGTACAATGCAACTATATTCAAATGGCATCCTCGTCATCAGAGAATTTGTCACCAGGGAATGGTGGGTCCGACTCAGTGTTGTTAAGTACATCCTCAACCTCCAACTCGTCCAATGCATCGGGATGCTCCAAGTCCCCTTCTGATTGAACATTAATGTTACATTACTTTGAATAAACACAGCCATAAGTGCACTCACGAAAACCCAATCCATTTGCTATACCACCCATATATCCCTTGTTGTTCTCCTCGAGCTCTTGCAGCCCAGACAACAACTATATCTCATTATCTTCTTTGAGTGGCTCATTAACATTTGAGAGGATGGTCTGGACATGGTCATGTAGTTGCAATGTGTGAAGCAGAGTGCTGTAAACCGTCCAAACAGAGTCCTGAGTGACTGGTGGGCTGCCAATTCTCATGTAGCATTTGTCAATGACAGCACCCAGAGCTGAAGGGATGAGATTGAAGACAATATGGTCAAAGTTGATGTAAATTTGATGGATATCATCAATTGCAGCCTGGTTGACTGTCACATATACAATGCAAGTTACAGGTGAACACAATATATTAAATGAAAATATGTACCTTAAAGTTAAGTGCATCATAATCCTCTGGGGACTCGTGGATGAGCTCGGGAACACCTTGAGGGAGAACCTGAGCTCTAAGTTAGTGTGGGATATAAGTACTTCAAATGCTACAAGGGCACACCTTATTGTGGTCGTAATGTTTGCAAGAGAGATTGATGTGATTCTTGTAGTTATTGAGCTCCTGTTGCAACCATGGGATGAAGACCCAGCAGAATATCATCCTGATCATCCAGTTAGATAGTGGATTAGTTACTGACACAGATATGGATGCACACAGAACTTACAGCTGTAATGTGTTGTCTGTTATGCTCGACCCGGGTAGGACCAAACGTAGCCCTTGTTGGACAAGAGAAGTCTAGGGCAAAGGGTTATCCTTGGATGCGTGAACGTACACAAGGCAAAGTGAGTCATCCTGCGGTGGAGTCCCGAGACGACAACAAGGAGACCGGTCGAATAAGACTGGGTTGAGGGTTCAGAGGGATCCACTGGGCACAGAGTGCAACGACAGTGGCAAGGAGACCGGACGCAGGGATTCAATAGCTCACCTGACTGGGTCAAGGATTCAGAGGGACTGGAAGAGTATCCGGATCAAAGGGGTGACGAGGGGGGCCGAGAGTGAGTGAGGAACCAAGTGGATTTCCTTAGCGATGTAACAAGTACTAGGGAGTACAAGGGAGGTCTAAGCTAAGGATTGACTATGGAGGAGTCGTGTATTTATATGTACGAGTCCTGCGCACGGACCATGGGAATGAGGTACTAAGTATGGGATGGGAAGGGGGATGACGCGTCATACGATAATGAGTAACCAATGAGAAGGTGATGCGTCATTAGTATTACAAATAAAGAAGATGGTGTCATCATTGCGCGATAACTGCAGAGGCATGTGAGGAAACGGCAATGGCCAGATGGAAGAAGTCACGTGACGTCAAAGAGAGAAAGAATGTGTATGAGGCGGGAGTCGAATGGATGACTCGTAGGAATACAACGCAAGGTTAGGAAAAAGAAACAAGTATTGGGAGAATCGTAACATTACCCCCCTCATATTGTTGAAGTGCCACTGAAACATTTTCACAGGGATCCGGTAATATTAGCCCACGCTACCTCGTCGTAGGGGTCATTGTCGATGTATACATCGTTGAAAGCTTCATCTGCACAAGGTGCAGGGACAGGGAGAGGATGAGAATGTCGAGATTGGTGGTGACATTGGTGGGATCATTGGGATTCAGTGGCGGGGGAGGTGCGGCAGCGATGAGAACCAAAGGAGCCTCGAGAGGACGAGGAGGAGGAGGAGGGCTGGGAGGCCTGATAATGAGGGCGCCAGGGGCAGACGTCACCATGATGACCAGGAGCCATACAATGGCAGATAGAGCAACAAAAGCGGGGGCAGTACACTCGGTTGTGGCCAGGTGCGACGCGTTGGCAGTAGGGGCATGAGTAGACAGGACAGTCTCATTTCATGTGACCGAGGCGTCTGCACTGAAAACAGGCCTGAGAGTACCGTGGGTGCGAAGGAGGAAGGGGGTTGCTTCCATACGTGTGAGCTTCAGCCTGGTCAAGGGCTATGAGGGTGGACTCATCAAGAGGGGAGGAGGATGTGGAGGGAGTCTTTGGTTCGCGTTCCAGGAACGCGGGGTCTATGGTTTCTTCGTGGAGGAAGTCCGTCTCAGAAGGAGGAGGGGTTGGAGAGGTTTTGGGGGAGCAAACTCGTGGAATGGGGAGATGTCGTCCTATGCGGAGGGCAGTAGTGTGAGCGGCGGTGTGGTCAGATAGTTGTTGCCGGGCATTCATAACCTCAGCTAGGTCCCGGGTTAGAGGACGGGTTTGACATACTAAGTTGAGGAGATAGCGGTCGGTGTCGACCAGGAATTCCAGCATATCAAGCTGGTACATGGTGATGAAAAGTTGAGCCTGTACGTCGCAGGCATCGTCAAGGATGAGGCGGTTGATGAGTTCCTGCTCTGCTTGGGCTACAGGGTTGCCCAAGTGAGTGAGGATCGTTTCGTTTTGGAGAAAAGCTCGGTAGAGCGCATGGAGAGGAGATCCCATGTCGAGGTAGTGGTCAATGTGGGTAGCGATGTGAGGGTTGCACAGTTGCTGCGCGAGCATGATGATCTCTTCCCCATTGGGGTGGTTGTCGCGGAGGCGGTTGGCAAAGATTGGGACGTCTACAGAGAGGATATCGCCAGGATTAGTAGTGAGAGAAACCGGAGTATAAGGATTTGGAGTAGCAACAGGGTGTTGCTCAACAGCGTACAAGCTGGATGTAATATCCAGGGATGCAAGAGGGGAAGTATCTCCACCATCAAGGTCAAAAGGAGACAGGGAAGGCGCATAGTTACTAAGAACAGGTGACAGAGGATGACGAGGATAATTGTCGAGGGTGGTATTGGCTTTGACGGGGGAGACATTCTGGAGCAGCATGGATGGGGCGATGGAGGACACGGTGGAGATCGAGCTGGGGGTGTGGAGATTGGTGGAGGACATAGTGGTCGGAGTTCAAGAGCGGTTGGAGGGAAAGATGAAGGGGTGCAGCTTCTTATACGCCCTGAGGGTGGAGCTGGCATTTTTCAAATCCTGTTCTGGGACCCATGAGTCATCTTCTGCAGTATATCCCTTCCAGCGGATTAGGAAGGAGTGGGAGCGGGGAGTTCCGCGGTGGTGTAAGATCCGGTCGATTTCATATTCCTCCTGGCCAGCGACTAGATCCGGTGGAGGCTTCAGGAAGTTCCATCCGTGGACAGGGTTCTCGCAGTAAGGGGTTAGAAGAGAAACATGGAAGACTGGGTGGATCTTCCAAGTGGCTGGGAGTCGGAGTCGGTAGGTGATCGGCAATAAGACCTTCATGATGGTGAAGGGTCCTTCGCGTTTCAGGGCGAACTTTGGGTTGACAACGGAGCGTTTCAGGTTTTGGGCTTCGAGCCAAACCTTGTGTCCGTTCTGGAAAGGTGTGAATTTCTGGTGGGTGCAAGTGGCCATAGTCTGGCGGGTGAGTTTGTGGGACACGAGTGCTTCACTTCAAGCAGCGTTCAGGGTTTTCATGTGGATTTCTACGGTGGGGAGAGAGGATTCAGCGATAACCAAGGGAAGGGCATGAGGTTCATATCCCATCATGAGATAGAATGGAGATTGACCTGTGACGGAGTGAGGGCGGTGATTGTGGGCGAATTCTGTGTGGAAAATGTTGTCAGCCCAGGAACCAGGGTTATTTCCGCAGAAGATACGGAGGTACATCTCGATTTCCTGGTTGATGCATTCAGTTTTGCCGTTGGTCTGAGGATGGTAGGCTGTGGAGAGGGAAAGGTCGTAGTTTAAGATGCGTCCGAGCTCTTTAGCAAAGGCGGAGGAGAATTGAGGGCCACAGTCGGACATGATTGTGTCATAAAGGCTGAAACGAGTGAAGACCTTATGGAAAAAGAGGGACGCTACTCCCTCGGTGGTGATAGTTTTCTTCGTGGGGCAAAGAATCACCCCCTTAGTAAGCCCATGGTCGACCACGATCAAAAGGGTATTGAAGGAAGAAGATTCGGGCAAATCCGTGATAAGATTGCACAAGATCTGCTGGAATGGGCGAGTGGTGGAGGACTTTATGGGCGTGAGAGGAGCAACTGTGGGGTGTGTGTTGGATTTGTTTTGCTGGCAAGTAGCACAGCCTTCGACGTAGCGGCGGACATAAGTAGCAAGTCCGGGCCACCAGAACTCAGCAGAGACAAGCTGGTGGGTTTTCAGGAAGCCGGGGTGACCAGCGGTCTCGTGATCGTGGCAGCATTGGAGGATAGAGCAGCGTAAGTCCCTGGAATCCGGAACGTATACGCGGCCCTTGTACATGAGTACGTCACCCTCCATTTGCCAGTCAGAGAGGCGGGAGCAAAAAGCAAGCGGAATGTCCTCGTTCATGGACTGAAGATGCTGGAGACAAATGGGATCACCCTTAGAGGCGAGGGAGATCTTATCGGCAAGGGCGGTGTCGATGGTGTGGATGAAGATCAAGGGGGAAAGGAGCATGACCGCCTGATTATCAGGGTCAGAGCAAGGGAAGTGGTCACAGCGCCGGGAGAGGGCGTCTGGACCCGAAAGATGGGAACCGGGCACATGGATCATCTTGAGATCAAAGTCTGCAAGATCAAGGAGCCAACGGGCTTGGCGGCGGTTGAGGGTCTGTGGAGAGCAAAAGTACGTCAGGTTCTTATGATCGGTAAAGACCTGAACGGGAAATTGGGATCCATGGAGATAGTGTCTCCAGGATTTCAAGGCACGGATGACGGCGAGGAGTTTGCAGTCATATATGTCATAGTTCCGCTCGGTGGCGGCGAGGGATTGCGATAGATACAAGCATGGATGCCAATCTCCGTTGGAGTCGGCTTGCAGGAGAATGCCTCCAGTGGTGTTCCGGGAGGCGTCGGTGGTGATGGTGAAAGGGGCGGCAAGATCTGGCATACGAAGTACTGGCTCAGCAAGGAAGAGTTTCTTGAGAGAAGTGAAAGCATCCTGGCAGGCTGAAGTCCATGTCCAGGAGAGGTTCTTCTTGGTGAGATCGATCAGGGGATGAGCGATGGTGGAGTAATCCAGAATAAACCAGCGGTAGAAGTTGGCAAAGCCAAGGAAGGATCGAACTTCCTTGACAGTCGTGGGAGTAGGCCAGGAGGAAATTCCTTCCAGCTTGACGGGGTCCATGGCGAGTTCGCTGGGTTTGACGACAAGTCCTAAATATTCGACTTCGTCAGTGGCAAACTTACATTTCTCAAGTTTGAGATGTAAGTCGAGCTCCATCATACGCTGGAGAACGCGTTTCGTGTGTTCTTCATGGGTTTTCTCGTCTGGTGAGAAGATCAAGAGGTCATCTATATAGATGACGAGCCATCCTTTGGCGATCATGTCGTGGAAGGAGTCATTCATGAACCGCTGGAACGTAGCAGGTGAGTTACATAGTCCAAAGAACATCACCATGGGTTCAAAAAGACCCTTGTGAGTGACGAACGTGGCCTTCCATTGATGGCCGTCTTTGACGCAGACATTATTGTATCCCCATCGGACATCAAACTTCATGAAGACTTTAGCATCCTTCAGTTTGTCCATGAGGTCAGAGATGAGGGGGAGCGGGTAGACGTCGCGAACGGTATGTTCGTTGATGTAGCGGTAGTCCTGGCAGGGACGGAGTCCTCCATCCTTTTTCTTAACGAAGAAGAAAGGGGAGGCTTGGGGGGAGTTCGATGGTTGGATCTTCCCGGCGGCAAGGTTTTCATCAAGGAAAGCTTCTGTGGCGGTTCGTTTTTCTGGCATGAGGGGATAGAGTTTCCCGATCTTCAGAACGAAGCCTTCCTTGAGATTGATCTCGTGGTTGTAGGGACATGAGGGGGGAACATGGTCGGTTGCTTCCTTAGAGAAGACGGAAGTGAACTCGGAGTAGGCCAGAGGAAGGACCGTCTTAGGTTTATCTTTGTCAGCGGAGATGGCAAGCTCCATGGCTTGAGTGAGCCTAGCGACCCGAGTGGATCCTAGAGGGGCAAACCGAGATCCGAACCTGATAGTTCAGTAAAGAGCACGGTTACCGAGGGCGTGATCAATGAATTGGTTTTCTTCCTCCCATCCGTTGTAGGAGAACAGTTTCTTGTGTTCAGTGGCGCAGATATTGACATGGCGGGGAGGTGCCAGAGGGGGAACCCAGTAATGGGCATCATGTCGCTTGACATCAGTGACGTGAGAGGAGTAGAGTTCCTTTGACTGGTCAGAGGATTCGGAGATAGCGACAGTGCATTTAGCCCAGTCAATCGAGGGGTTCACGGCACGAAGCCAGGGGGTTCCGAGGAGGATATTGTCCCGAAGGGACATCAAGTGGAAGAGTACACAGTGAGTGATATCCTCTATGTTCAGGAAGACAGTGACTCCATGTCAGATATCACTGCTCTTGTTGAAGGAACTATCGGTGTTCCTGGCGCAAAGGGGTTGTTTGAGTTTGACGATAGGAAGCCCATTCTTCTTGGTGAAGTCCCAGTCCATACAATTGATGCTGGCTCCACTGTCGATGTGGGCAGGAGTGTCGACGGCTTTGAGAGAGTGCAAGGGTGTTACAGATAGCGGACCCCCCATCTTTTCCTCTCCCATTCCCTCCCCTATCCTTGATTCCCTTGTTCCAGGGTCTTCCCTTTGGAATGACATCGTCGCCTCCCTCGTGGACTACACTGTGCAGGACACAGCCTTTGAGGACTGCTTCGGGCATAGCCTCGAACAGCCTCTTTGATCCTACTTTCCCCGACCCGGTTCTTTCCTTCTCTTCCAATATTCTCCATACTGTTCCTATTTATCCTGCAGACACTGCCTCCTAACGCGTTCTCTTGTACGCATCATACTCCTTTACCTAGTCATGTACGCGACGTGACTAGTCACATGACTCGTGTCTTGCCTGCCCTTATCTATATTCAAGCTCCGCTTGAACTTACTTTTACTCTATATAAACCTCACCACTCAATGCTTGTAACTCTAACTTAGACCTACACAATCTATGGTGTAAAGTCTTTCTTCACTCACCTCATCTCTCATCTCAGTCTCAATACTAGGCTTTGTCCTAGGTATCCTTTGTCTCTTAACTCTTTGTCAAGAGTCTAAGACCTAGGCCAGTCATAAGCCCTAGGACCTTCAGTTTAGGAACCATAGGAAGATACAGACTTGGAATACACCTTGGTGTTCCATTGTTACCTGGTCGTAACAAAAGGTCTAAGTTATAGATTGTTGGAGCTACTACGCCCAACCACCTCACCAGCTACCAGGAGGTAGCAACCCATTGTCATCATGCGGAGAATCAATCTGTCATTCTACCGAGTAGGATCACCATCAGACAACGAGGAAAGTAGGATCTCTCCTCCAGTTCCCACTACATCCTTCTCTGCTGTGCCAGAGCATAGGATATCGACGCCATCTCGTACCCCATCCATCCCACCACCACCTCGACAATCCCCTGCACTGGCAATCTCACAAACCCCTTCCTTCACTGCCCAGCCGAGCACTTCAGCTATACCTGAGGAGATCACCCTCCCATCTGAAGAACCCGCAGATTACCACTACCAAGACCCTATCCCACTAAGACAAGATCCAGAACCTGAACCAAACCCGGATTACCCTATTGGAGAAGTAGATCCAGACGACGACGATGACATGGGAGAAATTAAAGCAGCCCTCCCCGAGGAATTTTCAGGCCTCAGAAATGACGCCAACAGATGGCTGTTGGCCATGGAAGGATACTTCTCTCTTCATGAGGAGAAGTACTTGGACAGGGCAAAGTGCCTTGTCCTATTCAACAGGATGTCCAAAGAACGCGGAAAAGCCTTTGCTGAAGCATGGCTTATCAAACTCGCTGACAAAGAAATCCCTCTCGATAAGAAAAACTATTGCTGCATTCGAGACGCCTTCACCACCACCTTCTCGGCTTATGATGCCACCACCAATGCAAGAATGGACTTGGCCAATCTCCACCAAGGAAGCGGAAGAGAAGGGTTTGACAACTACCTCTCCCGTTTTGTCATCCTCGCAACCCAATCTGGAATCAAAGAGTTGGGAGCTCTCACCGAATGGTTCCTCCAGGGACTTTCTAAGGAAATCGCCACCCAACTCATTCAATCCGGCATCCTTAACACTGCGGATAACATGCAGAAGATCTATAACAAGGCAGCTGAGATTGCAGGAGGATTCAACAGAATCAGAGGACTTAGGGAAGGACCACATGTGGCCTATGGAAAAGGTCATTCTAGCCACGATCCCAATGCTATGGACGTGGATCATCTCTCAATCTCCCCCATCGAGCACGCTCAGCTTATGCGGGAGAAATGTTGCTTTATATGCAAAAAGACTGGGTGCCATACTCGCAAGCATCCTGGCTATCCACAGACTTCTCAAAGGAGGAATAAGAACCTCCCTCCCCAAGCCCACGCTTGTGTCGTGGCCACCTATCCTCCCAGACCATCCTCTTCCCCCCCAGATTCTTTGGACGCGTACATCAAGGGTCTTTTCTCTCATTCTAACCACAATGAGATCCTATGGACATTAAAAACCGTATTCGACTCCAACCTGGACAAACAGGGAAACGTCGTAGAAGAACCTCATCCATTGAAAACCACCCTTTGTGAAGAGGAGGAAGTAAATGTCCTAGTTTCTGACGGACAGCCTTCTTCCACCCCTATTCAGTTGTCTTTTTAGATGGAAGGGATGAACCAATGTCATCTCCTTCTGTAACGCTTGTGCCTGTATTTATTTCTGGATCAAAAAGTAATTCTATTTGCATTCCCCTCTCAATCCAGAATAAACAGACCAAGAAAAGCGTTGGCCTTCACGCCCTAATAGACAGTGGGGCAACCAGATGTTTCATCTCAAATGAAGTGGTATGCCAAGCTGGTCTACCACTCTACCATCTACAGGATCCAATACGTGCATGGAACATGGACGGCTCAATG
Source organism: Boletus sensibilis (assembly GCA_038092655.1). NCBI lineage: Eukaryota > Fungi > Basidiomycota > Agaricomycetes > Boletales > Boletaceae > Boletus > Boletus sensibilis. The sequence continues at coordinate 32,635 of JBBPQU010000023.1, read as the reverse complement.
AACAAATTGGGAGATATCAAATTCAAGACCAATATCATCCTCAACTATGGAGGAATAAAGGAACGTCAGGACTTATTTGTCCTTAATTGCGGAAAGGACCAGGTAATCCTTGGATTACCTTGGTTATGCGCATTCAATCCTACGATTGATTGGACCAAGGGAAATGTCACCCTTTCCCCTGCCACCTACAAGAGTAGGTCGATCGACCACACAGACGCCGCCGCCCAACGATATATTCTTCGCTACTTGGCACACAAAGAAGAAGAACACATTCATCGAGAATTGTTCTCAGCCTTCCAAAGGAAAGGACCTCTCCAACGAGCACAATTTCTTCATGCACACACCAACTCTATCAAGGTACCAGAGTACCTTGTACGACGGACTACTTTGTCCACCACTATCGCCCAACAAGCGGAGAAGACAAAGATCATTCTCCCCACTGAATACCAGACATTCGCAGACATCTTCAACAAGAAGGATACCACGAAACTTCCCCCTTCTCATCCCTATGATCACGCCATCGAGCTCAAAGACTCATTCATTCCCCAACGCGCTAAGAACTACCCCTTAGCCCCAGCAGAACAGGTAGCATGTAAGGAGTTCATCAACAAACACTTAGCCTCAGGAAATATCACTGCGTCCAAATCTCTGCAAGCCTCTCCCTTCTTCTTTGTCCTGAAGAAGGATGGTAAACTCCGCCCTTGCCAAGATTATCGCTATCTAAATTTGCATATCATCAAGAATGCCTACCCTCTCCCCCTTATCTCTGATCTAGTGGATAAGGTCCGCGGATCTTCCATCTTCACCAAGTTCGATATACAATGGGGGTATAATAATATCCTCATCAAACCTGAGGATCGTTGGAAAGCTGCCTTCGTCACACCTTTCGGGCTCTTTGAGCCCACTGTTATGTTCTTTGGCATGTGTAATTTCCCGGTAACCTTCCAGGCCTTCATGGACAACCTCTTCAGGGATTTCCTTGCGGAAGGATGGTTGATCATCTATATGGATGACCTCCTTATCCACTCCGCTGACCCCACTCTCCACAAAGAGTACACCAGAAAAGTTCTCCAGCATTTCCAAGAACATGAAATGTTCTTAAAATTGGAGAAATGCACCTTTGCTGCCAAGGAGGTTGACTATCTCAGTCTGGTCATTAGTGACCAAGGCATCCAGATGGACCCTACCAAACTCAAGGCCATTGAGGAATGGACCTATTCAACCTGTATCAAGGACATCCAGTCCTTCCTCGGTTTCTGTAACTTCTACCAGAAGTTTATCCCCTCCTTCTCCATCCTTGCTCACCCCCTTTTGGATCTGACCAAAAAGGACTCCCCCTGGACTTGGACTGATCTCCACATCTCGGCCTTCCATGCTTTACAGCATGCCTTCACCACTCGCCCAGTCCTCACCTTTCCCAATACCACCCACCCCTTTACCCTCATGACGGACGCCTCCCTGATGACCTCCAGGGCAGTTCTAATGCAATCCAATCCCAATGGCGATCTTTGCCCTTGTGGATACCTCTCTCAAATGTTCTCCCCAGCTGAACGGAATTACGACATTTATGATCACGAGCTTCTCACGGTCATACGAGGTCTTGAGGAATGGCGACAATACCTCTTGGGTTCTCCCCACCCTGTCAAGATCCTCACGGATCACAAAAACCTCACCTACTTTAAGGAACCACGCAAACTCTCTCATCGCCAAGCCTGCTGGCTTCTCTTCCTCCAGGACTTTGACCTGGACTATACCGCACTCCCTGGTTTCCAGATGGGACCTGCAGATGCCCTGTCCCGCCGCGATGAGGTTGACACCTCTTCTGACAACACCCACATGCAGTTGCTTCCCTCCTCTGCATTTGACTTGCAAATCTGCACCATCGACCTTGCCCTCCTGGACAAGATCTCCTCCTCCTCCTCCACTGATCCCCTTGTCCTTGATGCCCTCAGGAGCATGGAAGCGGGGGAATCCCTCTTCGGGCGTGCTCGCCCCGACGACTGGTCCTTTACGGACAGTCGTCTTTATTTCCAGAACCGCCTCTATATCCCCCCTGACGCCTGCCACGACCTAGTCTCTTCCATCCATGCCTCCCCCTCTGGGGGTCACGGATGACACCTCCGCACCGTTGCTCTTCTCTCTCGCGACTACTGGTGGCCAGGTCTCTCTGCCTTTGTCCACCGCTTCGTCGCTGGGTGTGCTCTCTGTCAGAGCCATAAAGTCCACACCCATCCCCCCGTTCCTCCCCTCATGCCTCTTGTGGTGGCCACCTCCCACCCTTTTAGCCACCTCTCCGTTGATTTAATCATGAACCTCCCTCCCGTCGACGGTCTCAATTCTGTCATGGTTGTGGTCAACCATGGTCTTAGTAAGGGGGTAATTCTCGCTCCTTGCTCAAAAATCATCGACGCTGCGGGCATTGCCCAATTATTCTTCATCCATGTTTTCAAACGCTTCAGCCTTCATGACAAACTTATCTCTGATCGAGGTCCACAATTCGCCTCTGCGTTTGCTTGGGAATTAGCTCGTATCCTGCAATACGACATCTCCCTTTCCACTGCCTACCACCCCCAGACCGACAGAGAAATTGAATGCTACAACCAGGAATTGGAAACCTACCTACACATCTTTTGCGATGGACAACCACACAAATGGTCGGAACTCCTACCGATGGCAGAGTATACCCACAACAATGTGATCCACTCCATCACCAATTGCACCCCATTCTCCCTCCTAATGGGATATGAACCTCATGCCTACCCCCCACTCGGCAAAACCTTCATCCCTGCCCTAGAAACCTGACTCTCCCATCTAGACACAGCTCACCTAGAAGCTGAAGCTGCACACGAACTCGCCCAAACACGAATGAAGTCACGTGTACATTCAAAATTCATCCCGTGGAAAGTCAGAGACAAAGTATGGCTAGAAGCAAAGAACCTTTGGCTACAAGTCCCCTCTCGAAAACTCTCCCCAAAATGGACAGGCCCATTCACGATCACGCAAGTGATCTCTTCCGTCAACCACCATCATTCCCCATGGTCTTCCCTTTCCTCGCCACCGTCCCCATTTCCACATGCATCATCCGTCTCCCCCTGTACGCCCGTCGCCTTGTCTATGTCGCCTTCCTCAAAAACTCAGAGACATACTCTGCCCTATGCGCCCTCCCCTACTACTCCTGCAACGAGGTCTTCCCTTCCCTCATCCACATCTATAGACAATTCACTGTCCTTCAATCCCTTCTCCCCTGGGCTGCCTGGGACTCAGCAAGTCTCCCTATCCCCTCAGTCTCTCCTCTCTTGGGTGAGACAATGAATGTCACTCCCCTCACTGCCATCGAGCAGGCCTCGATCGAGATCAGAAACTCCACTCTTGACACCCTTCATCATGAAGGACTCAACTTCTGCATCTCCCTCCTCCCACTCGTCCTCACCACCCACGTCCTCAACCCTGTCATCTTCGCCCTCCCAGAAGTGGCAAGGACCGCCTACTACAACAACGACCCCCTCATTGAGGACATTGACGACAATCGTGGAGGGACTGACTCCTCCTCAACCCCCACTCCCTCGGATATCAGCAGAAGCCATGGCAATCGAAGAACTGATCTCGTCCTTGAGCGAGCAAGTGACCTCCTTGCCCACCACTCCTCCCTTGACTCCCCACACCCAAATGCCCTCGTCCCCACTACTCCCTCCTCTCCCATATCTGCCAACCCTGTCATACCAATTGACCCTCAGTTCCCTCGCCGCCTCAGACGACGTCCCCTTGTTCTCCTCCACTCCACAGAGCTTCCATCCGTACCCCCCGTGACCTTTCCCTCGTTCTGGATGTACCAACCAGAACTAGCCCATCCCCATCCAGCAACGTTCCAGATGGATCTAGGAACTCATTGTCCTCCTCTGGATCCGATTCCTATGGCACAGCTGCAACCGTGGATAATAGTTCCCAATCCCCTGTGGACTCCTCTTCCGGCCCTGCCCCACCCGGTGCTTTTCCCTTACCCTTGGTCCCCCTACGGTGCTATCAGTGCCGGCAACTGGGCCACATTCGACCACACTGTCCACGCTACCATTGCCCCGTCTGTCATGAATCTGCTCCTGGTCACTCCAAGTCTGACTGCCCCCTATGCTGCTGCACCATTTGTGAGCAACAGGGTCATCTCACCACCTCCTGTCCTAGCTGGGACATCGACCCCCTTACCTGGGATCTGTCCTATGATGTCAATGCCAGAGACAAGGACTAAAGATTCTGAGATGGAACTTCAGATGTACAACGGGGGTAATGTTACAGATAGCGGACCCCCCACCTTTTCCTCTCCCATTCCCTCCCCTATCCTTGATTTCCTCATTCCAGGGTCTTCCCTTTGGAATGACATCGTCGCCTCCCTCGCGGACTACACTGTGCAGGACACAGCCTTTGAGGACTGCTTCGGGCATAGCCTCGAACAGCCTCTTTGATCCTACTTTCCCCGACCTGGTTCTTTCCTTCTCTTCTGATATTCTCTGTACTGTTCCTATTTATCCTGCAAACACTGCCTCCTAACGTGTTCTCTTGTACGCATCATACTCCTTTACCTAGTCATGTATGCGACGTGACTAGTCACATGACTCGTGTCTTGCCTGCCCTTATCTATATTCAAGCTCCGCTTGAACTTACTTTTACTCTATATAAACCTCACCACTCAATGCTTGTAACTCTAACTTAGACCTACACAATCTATGGTGTAAAGTCTTTCTTCACTCACCTCGTCTCTCATCTCAGTCTCAATACTAGGCTTCGTCCTAGGTATCCTTTGTCTCTTAACTCTTTGTCAAGAGTCTAAGACCTAGGCCAGTCATAAGCCCTATGGCCTTCGGTTTAGGAACCATAGGAAGATACAGACTTGGAATACACCTTGGTGTTCCATTGTTACCCGGTTGTAACAGAGGGTACGATAAGTTGCACAGTGATTTCTATTGCTTTGGGTACAAGTGAAGGTACAGTTACACCACTACAAGGGGGAGGGGAGTCTGGCGTCAAAGCAGATCCCTGGTTTAAAAACCTGAAAGAAAAGAAACATGACGGACGGTTTCTTCTTCATCGTCATCATCTTCAATCTCCTCCAGCTTCGGAAGCGTTTCTTCTACCTTATTGACATGCTTGTTCTTCGGCTTCTCAGCTGGGAAGGAGGGGCATTTGAAGGAAGTATGGCCGGGTTTCTGGCAGCAGAAGCAGAGGCCTTCCTTGCGGCAATGCTGTTGTTCCGCGTTGGTCAGCTTGCTTACTTTAATGAGGTCGATGTCCATGGCATCGGGATCTTTGGCGGGAGTGGAGGATCTAGGGATAAAGGAGTCGTAACCGCTCGAAGGTTTCTTGTTAACCTGGGCGATTTCACGGGTGTGATCACGTTGGGTTTGGAAATGTACGGCTTTCTCATACCAAGAGTCGATGGTGGACGGGACAGTGTCCATCCCCATGATTTTTGACATCAGGGGCACGGGAATTCCGGACATGAAGTACCAGATTAAGATGTTGGGGTCGGTGATGTGCACGAGGGCGACTTTGTTCTTGAACTCAGAGATATAATTCTGCAGAGTCGTGGCATGGGATTCGTCCTTCTTGGGGATGACGCTGGTGGTGAATAACCAGGCAACGGCATTGCCGATGGTGTCATGGTGTTCAAAGGCTTTCTTAAAGGCGACCTTAAAGTCGTCAAAAGATCCAAGGCTAGGGGTTACGAGAGTGAGGGCGGTCTGTTGAAAAGTACCAGCCCAAGTACGAGTGGATCCCTCAGTCATATTAGAGAGGGCGAAGGCGACCTTCTTGGCATCGGTGTTGTAAACATCACCGTTTACCAAAAGGTAAGTTTCAACGGTGTTGAGCCACTCAATGGCTCGGTCATAGGATCCATTGAAAGCCCAGGGGGCTCCGAGGCAAAGTTCAATGGCACGTGAGGACATACCCAAAGGGGACGAGGGTGAGGTTGGTTGGACGGGGGAAGGCAGTTGGAACAATGGGTTCCGGGCGATGGGAGTGGGAGACGGAGGAGTGGGGACTTGAGGAATAGAGAGGAAGGAGGAGAGCTGATGGGATAACTCAGCGTCTTCAAAGATTTCTTCCCCGGAGGGTAGGGTAACGTCTGGAAAGACGTCTAGGGGGTCTTTGGGTTCTTCCTCATTAGATTCCGAGGTAGATTCAGGCGATTCAACAGGTTCTGGTCGACGAGGTCGCCAGAGAGAGTTGTAGGGGCGTCAGTGAGAAATGGTGACGGCTTATGTAGAAGTAGCCGGTAGCGAGAGCTTAGACCTTTTGTTACGCTTGACCCAGGTAGGACCGAACATAGCCCTTGTTAGACAAGAGAAGTCTAGGGCAAAGGGTTATCCTTGGACGCGTGAACATACACAAGGCAAAGTGAGTCATCCTGCGGTGGAGTCCTGAGACAACAACAAGGAGACTGGTTGAATAAGACCGGGTCGAGGGTTCAGAGGGATCCGCTGGGCACAGAGTGCAACAACAGCGGCAAGGAGACCGGACGCAGGAGTTCAATAGCTCACCTGACCGGATCAAGGATTCAGAGGGACTGGAAGAGTATCCGGATCAAAGGGGTGACGAGGGGGGCCGAGAGCGAGCAAGGAACCAAGTGGATTTCCTTAGTGATGTAACAAGTACTAGGGAGTACAAGGGAGGTCTAAGCTAAGGATCGACTATGGAGGAGTCATATATTTATATGTACGAGTCCTGCGCACGGACCATGGGAATGAGGTACTAAGTATGGGATGGGAAGGGGGATGACGCGTCATACGATAATGAGTAACCAATGAGAAGGTGATGTGTCATTAGTATTACAAATAAAGAAGATGGTGTTATCATTGCGCGATGACTGCAGAGGCATGTGAGGAAACGGCAATGGCCAGATGGAAGAAGTCACGTGACGTCAAAGAGAGAAAGAATGTGTATGAGGCGGGAGTCGAACGGACGACTCATAGGAATACAACGCAAGGTTAGGAAAAAGAAACAAGTATTGGAAGAATCGTAATATTGTCCAGATCATACAAACCCACTAGAACACCCTGATTGATTAGTGACTCAAACCCTGGTGTGAACCAGCACCACAATTGTGACCATGCAATCTCTGGCATTATGTTTTTCTTCCTTCACATCCACTGATGCTGGAAAAACCCTTGTAGGGCCAGGTCATGCATCTGTCGCAGCATGGTCTGGGCATTTGCAATGCCAACATTTTCGGTTCCAGGGTCACTCTGTGTCACCATGGGAATGTCTGAGACAGGGACATGAGGAAAGTTAGGGCACATTCAAGTTTCAGCCAATGGCACTTACAACCAAGTGCCTCAACCACTTCCAGATAGTACGATAGTATAATTTGCAGATTACAATTGTTGTGCCATACCTTCATCCATAGGATACGTTCAGAGAATGATTTGATCCTGGTATGAAGTGCTAACCCAAAGCACAACCATTTATCGTGTTGGTCCACAGCCCATATGTCATTGACACTGGCTACCCAGAAGCAGTGGCATTGAAGCCAAGCAGCCTTTCATGCTTGGATGAGGTGAGGCTCATACTGATGGAAATAATCTTTGACAACACTCCTGTGAATATGTCAGTGGCTTACAACAGCAACAGTGACTTCAATATACCTGGAAACACTTAAACCATGTTCATGAAATAAGAGATTGACCATCTCTCGAGCTCCAGCATTTGGATACATTGCTTGCAGCTCAACCATGGGTTCCCTTATGGAGTTTATAGTATGACCTTGCTCTCGTGTGCAAGTCAGTCCCAGACCCTTGCGAATCTCAACAAACTTGGTAAGACTATGGTGTAGAACAACTAAGGGGTTCAGAGGACTAAAGAAACTGTCCTGAACTTGCAGGGATGGTGAAGGGACACAAGTATCGTCCAAAGAGATTCTACTATGAAGAGAAGTGTTATCAGGAGAGGTGCCCGAAGGTACAAACCCGAGAGAAAGTGGATCCGAAAGTAATCCGGATTGAAATGAGATTGGTCCGGTCAATCCGGAACCAGATGCACAGGGGTCTGAAGAGAAAGAGCAGAAGTCCAAAGGAGCAAAGGAATGAGACGGAAAATGAGAACAATGGTAGTTCTTGAGCAGAGGCTTACAATGAGTAGTGTAAGAGACAATGGATGGACTTGAGAAACCAACGTGAAGGTAACTCCCTTCCAATATTCCTAGATTCCAGGCTTTATAGTCTGTACTACTCTGGAATGACAGGAAGTGAGGTACATAGTATATGGGATATGTCAGTGGTATTGGAAATGAAGGGACGCATGCTAAATGGTCTAATGAGACGGTCTAGATGCAGTAGGAATGGATATAGTGCAAACAGAGTGAACAAGAAAACATCTGGACTGACCTGGACTTACTTCGGACTCAGACGGACTTACCGGATGGATGGACGGATGGATAGGGACTTCGGAAGGTAGTCAGACTGCGATGGACTAGCTGTGAACGGAAAAGGAGTGGTGTGGAATGTGGTGGAATGGGCCTCTATAACTGTAGGGATCGTACGATCTCTACATCCGCGATGGACTTAGCTGCTGACTGTCCCCAGTCAGTGTCTGTGGTGTTGGAAAGCGGAGTGCGAAAGGATGAATGCTGAGTCCAAATCCGCTAGGAATAGTATTGCACTACAATTCCATCTCTTTGTTATCTTTCACCATGTCTTTTATGAACTGCTTCAATGCTGTCGTTCAACAATCCGACCCGGCCATCGAACAATGGAGTGTTGCTTGGAAGGCTATCATGGAAGCAATGGAGAGGCTTCAGGATCTTGTGAAGTGTGTGCCGGATGATAAGGAGGGGCTGAGGGAGGAACAGGATACATGGTACCAGGATTGGGATGTAGCAATGGTGAGTCCAAAATGTAGTCAAGTGTGGCTGAGGTTGGACAGATTGACGGGTTTACAGGGGCAGCTAGTGGCTGTGTCAGATGAGGGACTGAAACTCAGTGTGGATACCACCTTCAACGATGTTACGTTCCAAGAGTTCCATGATGCGGAAGTTATGCATGCGCATTGGAAGCAAGAGGCAATGGCTTCTACTGTTGAAGTCTCAGCACCCGATATACCAGATGTGGATGTGGATGTGGCTCCATTACAGGTGCCAACTCAGATGAACATGAAAGCGGATCGTCGGTCTGCCTCGTCACAGTGCTCAGTTATGGTAGAGATACTGGGGACGTGGAAGGTAAGTGCAGGTGCGATCTGGGTGTCGTAGAGGCTAATCCGGATTGACAGTGGTCTCGGGTTATCCTGGATGAGGGTGGCAGCGACAACAGCGACGAAATGGCAGTCGGGAAGGTAAGGCACACGGATCCATGCTCAGCGTGTGCAACCCAGGAAGAGAGGTGCTATGGCTATCTGACTCAGACGTGCAAGAGATGCGCACTGACAAAGGTCAAGTGCGACAAGTCCTCTGGACGAGGGGCTAAAGCGGGCAACGGAATGACAAAGGTGTTGGACTTGCACAAGAAGGGTCCGGGTGAGTAATCCCTTAGATTTGTGGTGGTATGGCGCTAATGCCGATGTAGTGTGGCCAACCCAGACTAATTCAAAGGCCAGCACCTCGCGTCGTCAAGCATCTCCAGACGTCATGGAGATCTTGGAGAACGAATACGTCAAAGAGCTGTTGGAGAAAGGGAAGGGGAAGGCAAGAGCGATGAAGAAGTCTGTGATGGATTTAAGTACTTGGTCTGGATCCGTGAAGACACATGGACACATGTCCAAGCAAGTCCTGCTCATCTGCACTCAGATTCAGCAGATCCAATTGGCGATAATGAAACTGCAAGCAGAACACGTCGGATTCCTGGAGATGGTGAATGAGTTGATGGAGGAAGTCAAATAGTAGTCTGTATGTCCATAGTCGCCTTGTCATTTGTACGATAGTCCTGAAGGGTATCCGTCCGAGTCCGAGTCCGAGTCCAAGTCCAAGTCCAAGTCCAAAGTCTAAGTTTGAATAAGAGAAGTGAGTGATATGAATGTAAAGGTATAACGGCGGAACCGGATATGCGAGTTTCCAACTCGACTTGTCTTCTTCGTGCAGCTTCCATGTGTGCTCCTTCAGATTGCCCTGTAGGCATTGTTCTTTTTCAGATGGTGATAGATAAGTATGGAATAAACGAGTGCTGTGTCTCAGTGCGTGGAAGAAGTCTGAATGGATACAGGAACGGTGGACACATTGTGAGACATGGAATGGAACTGAAAGGAACGGACTGTTTGTTTGTTTTTTGATGGTGTTTCTGTATAGTATGGTAGTAATCTGTTAGACATTTTTAGTGACAGTTTTTATGCTTTCTTCAGATATTCTGTGGAATGAATGGAATGGATCACTGGACTAATCCTGGGGTAAGACGGATAGTAGTGAAAGGTAAGATGGATCCTTGGGCCTATATGGACTGTAGTCATCCATAATTGGTGAGGTACGGATCATCATAGTATGGATTGTACTCGTATCCGGAACCTTCTTTGTCGTCAGAGTTTCTCGGGGATGGACTGTACGACCAATATCTGTTGTTTTCTGCTTCGGAAATCGCATAAAGCGAACCAGGTGAGTGGCAGCGAGCCACCTCCCCTAGGGAACTTGTAATGATGACCTCCTGGTCATCTGTATACTCGTCTATGATGGGGGTGGGAGAGTAAATATGGATCTCATCAGTAGTAAGATCCAGCAGATTGTGTAAATAATGAATCCTATCCATCTGGACGTCAAGAGGTACGACCAGATTGGATGAATCCGAAGACGAACAGATGGGCAGAATTGCAGAAGGATGAATAGGGGGAAAGAGGAATGGGGTGGGAGAAGGTGCCGGCATGCTCTCGACAGAAGGGATACTATCAGTGCAGTCTGGCAGATCAGAAGGTAGCGAAAAATGTTCAGATAAAAGGGTGGGGAGGTCGGAAACCTCAGTGAACGGAAAGGGTGATCGGTCTGAATCATTGCCAGATATCTCCGTGGAACCAGGGGCTGCATGGGTATCCTCCTTGAGAGGATCCATGCCAGAGTGGACTGGCTCAATCATAGATGGATAGGTAATGCGATGAATCGGATCACAATGCAATGGCAGGTGGGTTGAAGAAAGAAGGGGGGTAATGAAGGCAATAGCACAATGCGACAATGGCACATGTGGGTTGGAGAATGATTGGAAGAGAATAGATGAAACAGAGGAGTGAAGAAATGGGTAGCAAGAAGTGAAAGTACTCCATCTGGACTGAACGGGTTGTGACCCCACCGTATCAGGACTGTGAGTGTCTGGCAAAGGAGTATTGTAGTCGTTATTATCATTATTATTTTCGGATGCGCTAATGGTTAGCACATGGATTGACGGACTTGGGCTAGATAGCAAGTTAGCATTGCATTCAGTGGGTGGGATGTTACGACAATGAAGTGAAGCGACTGATCCGGTCTATGGCGACACAGATCCGGATGATGTCTGAACTGCAGACAGAATGTCCCTGACAGTTGGAGGTGGCGTGGATAGCGGGATGGGTGGTGTCGGAGGTCAGGATACTTCATGAGGCATAGCTTGCCTCAACTGCTCAGCTTCCTTGTCTGCTCAGTATTGTTCCCAAGCCTTAGCAAGGAACGGCTGGAAATCTGTATCTGTTAATGATGGCTCCGAGCCGCATTCTGAGTCCAAATCTGTGAGTGATGGTTCTGAGTTGCTATCCATGTAGTTGACAGGTGTCATGAAGACTGATGCATTGATTTCTAAATTAGCGTCTGTGTCTGGAGATGATACCGTGAATAATCCGGTGGTGAAGTGCAGCAGTGCATAACCATTGGTATATGTGGCAACTGCAGCAGCAGAGCTTTCCAACGCAATTCGGTCCCAAATGTTGTGAAGACAATTGGATCCGGAAGGGTGCAGAATATGACCTCTGTCTTGGAGATATACTTGACTGTCTGTGCCTATGCTGGCCTTGCCGGTCCGTAGGTACTCTGCCAATGAAGGACAGTTCCCTGTATGGTGACTGGTGCCATCACAGAATGGACACATCCGAGTCTGGATAAACACGGGCTCTTGCTTGATGACAATTGGTAGTGCAGCGGGTGATGCTACAGAATGACAATGTAAAAAATCATGAGTACGCTGCAATAATAAAGAGGAAGGTGCTGTAGTCCGAAGTGCAGATCCAGTTATCAGAAACTTAGCTGAGTCAAGGATATCTGACATTGGGTATGGATGCTCCGGGTGGTGGTATGGCTTTAGGACGGTTAGTTGGAGTCGGACTCATTGCTCAAGGTCATCCGGAAGTCCAAAGAGGAAGAGGGCATCCCAGTCTAACTCGGATAACTTCCTGGCTGTGATGAGGGTAGTAGCGATGATCCGGAACTTGTGATGGTAATCTCCTAGCTCATCTTGGCAACGCATGGGTGATGATCAGGATTCTTCTATGAGGTATAGTAGGTCAGCGTGGCAATATTGGGCACTTTGCTGGCATTCAGAATATTGTTTAACGACGGCGTCAACGAATGCATCCCAATCTGGCAGATTGGCAATTGCTTCATCTAATAGTTCCCAAAGTTTGGCCTCATCTAGATCAGCATACCAGATGGCATACTTGATTTTGGTGGCGTCGTCAAGTCCGGTGTTGGTTTTGAGGATCTCTATGTCCTCTAGAAACTGCAGGAGTAATGCTGGATTTTGGCCAGTGAATTTCGGTGCTCTGTTGGAGACATGGATTGGCATCGGAGTAGACATGGTAAGCAGATGGCTGGACTGAGTGACAGAAGATATATGGTAAGTGATGATATTGACAGTGATGATATCCAAACAGGCGGAAGCTCTGTAGTGATGTAGGGGTCAATGATTCTGGCTTTGGATGGAGTAAGGATAGATGAAGGAAAGTTTTCTTTGCATTGGTGGGTACCCTGAGGGTCATACGGGTCTAGAGCCGGAACCTGATAGTTCGGTCAGTGACAGGGCTGTGTCAACGGAAATGAAGCTGCTGCTTCTTTGAATTCCGAAGCTGTGTCTATGAAGTTTTTCAAATGAAAAAAAGAAGGGTTGGGTGTAAGTACAACATCACCTGAATACTTCTGAGAATCCCTTGCGGTGGGCTCCAGTTGTAGAACAACTAAGGGATTCAGAGGACTAAAGAAACTGTCCTGAACTTGCAGGAATGGTGAAGGGACACAAGTATCGTCCAAAGGGATTCTACTATGAAGAGAAGTGTTATCAGGAGATGTGCCCAAAGGTACAAACCCGAGAGAAAGTGGATCCGAAAGTAATCTGGATTGAAACGAGATTGGTCCGGTCAGTCCGGAACCGGATTTGCAGGGGTCCGAAGAGAAAGAGCAGAAGTCTGAAGGAGTGAAGGAATGAAACGGAAAGTGAGAACAATGGTAGTTCTTGAGCAGAGGCTCACGATGAGTGGTGTAAGAGATGATGGACGAACTTGAGAAACCAACATGAAGGTAACTCCCTTCCAATATTCCTAGATTCCAGGCTTTATAGTCTGTACTACTCTGGAATGACAGGAAGTGAGGTACATAGTGTATGGGATATGTCAGTGGTATTGGAAATGAAGGGACACATGCTAAACGGTCTAATGAGATGGTCTAGATGAAGTAGGAATGGATATAGTGTAAACAGAGTGAACAAGAAAACATCTGGACTGACCTGGACTTACTTCGGACTCAGACGGACTTACTGGATGGATGGATGGATGGATAGGGACTTCGGAAGGTAGTCAGACCACGATGGACTAGCTGCAAATGCAAAAGGAGTGGTGTGGAATGTGGTGGAATGGGCCTCTATAACCGTAGGGATCGTACAATCTCTACAGTGCAGGATCAGCCCACTCTGCTAAACGGTAGAGATTCCCCTGACGACTCCAACACATCCGAGTCAGATCCTGACAACTCCAAAAACAAGGCATCTGACGCCCTCACATTCCTTGCCCACTCCATTCAGCAATTAGCCAAGTCTAGTCGTCTGACCCCCGCCTCAGTCCAAAGAACCAGAGTCCACGTACTAGACCAGTTCAATGGATTAGACTCTCACAAACTCCAGACCTTCTTGGTTCAATGCGAACTGAACTTTCAGGACTGCACTAAGGTTTTCCATACAGACTGCGCTAAGGTTATATTTGCACAGTTCTACCTAATGGGTATGGCTCTTGAATGGTTTAAACCTGACCTCCTCCTGTCTGACCCCTCCACACTGCATCCCTTGTGGATGGACAGCTACCCCAACTTCGTCCTAGAACTCCAGATGAATTTCGGCCCCCATGATCCTGTCAGCAATGCAAAACATGAACTCCTCAGCCTATCCATGACAGATGGGCAACACATCAATCAGTATGTGGTACAGTTCAACCGGATAGCCTGTCAGATCCGAGGCTTCGGAGATGGTGCCCTTCGGCATCTTTGCTACTCCAGCCTTCCGGACCACATTCAGGACGAGATCTCCTATATTGGCAAATCACACACGCTATCGGAGATGCGAACCCTAGTGCAGTCAGTTGATGCGCACCATTGGGAATGCAGATCTGAGTGTCAGTATCAGACCACTCTGCTTGCCAGTACTTCTCCCACCCTCTCCTCATCCTCTGCTATGTCCTCCAACTCTGAGTTCCTCTCCCACCCTGACCCCACCTCCGACTCTGCATCCACCCCTGACTTCTCTGACTCTCCCTCCAATTCAGATTCTGACAGTTCTGTCGAGTCTGATACCTCCTCCCCCGCAGACCTTGCTTCCCCGCTCAGTCCTGATGGTCAACTCATCCTCGTCGAATGACAGTGTCATTTCAACCTTGGCCTATATTTCTTCTGTGGTCTCTCCGGCCACATGGCAAAAGACTGTCTGAAGTCTTCTTGCCTCTAATCTAACCTCTCTGGCTCTTCACACTTTGGATGAGCACTGTCATCCACTGTACACTGTTTCTGTTCCAGCTCAGTGCTACCACTGCGAACTCCCTCTCTGTCTCCACCGCACCTAGATGGTGCTACCCCCGTCTACCTGCCTCCTCAAGCCTCCTTGGCAACTCTGTCCCCAACTCCCTGTTTCTGTACCCTAGTGGTACCTTGATCTCCCATCCGCTCCTCCATTTACTAGGTGATCACTCCATCTGCACTTTCCATGCACCTCCATTGGGTCTCTCTGCTCCCTTGATATTAGGAAACCACTGACTCGCCCATGAACGCTCCATTGAGTGTTGGGTTTTGAGCAGTGCCATTTTCCCTTCACCTGAGCATGAACGCTGACAACTCTGAGCTCCTCTGTGTCTTTGGGCTTGACCCATGGCAACTCCAGCACCTCTGATCACTCAGCAACCCACTTCACCCTTTTTTGCTTCCCCCGCGTTGTTTCCCCCGGACCTCTTTCTGTAGATATTGGGATGTCTACCCTAAGAGGGGAATAGGGACTTCACTCACGACATCAAAGCGTTTGATAGGTTCTATCTGCTCCATCCCCCATCTGACTCTGACCCTTTCCATTGTTTTTAGCAACATCCACGCCCCCCCAACTCCTCCAATGTCCGGACACTCCTGGACTCCACAAGGTACATTCCTATGTACAAAACACAGCCAAGACAGTATGCCACTTGCTACTGCCCTTCTCTTCCTCCTCACTCCCCTTTGCACCCTCTTCCTCCAACTCTGCCACTTCCTTCACAGCCTCTGTTTCCTCTTCCTCATCTTCACTCTCTGACATCTCCAAACCTCCTCCGTACACCTCCTCTGTCTTCAGCTCGACCAACCACTCGAGCATCGCCTACTAGAGACCCAGGCGCTTGTTCTGCCCCCTCAAGGTCTCATGGATTTGCTTTAGGACCTCTGTCAGTCCCTCCAGTGCTTCCACCACACCTCCGCAACCCTCTGTCACCTTCGAGCCACTCGCTCCAGCTGTCATCGTCATCTCCACCATCTCCGTCCTGATCTTTTTCCTCCGTCTCTCCGGCTTCTCCTCTCTGGACCTCTTGCACTTAGCCTTGATCTCACGGCACTCTATGCATGATGAGGACTTACCAGGCCCAAGCACACACTCAAGCCCTCGACTCTCACATCGCATGCATGCTGGTGCCTCCGACATCTGCTTTTTCCCCTTTCCAACCTCCATGTGTGTCATCGCCTCCTCCATGCACACCTCTGATCTGGCACTCTGTGACACTCTCACCTCCTCTGCCTACCTCTGTTAGTCTGCAACCTCTAGATCAGGTAAACAGCACTTACCCATTTCCTGGCTGTCTCTTCAGCCTCCCTCCTCCTCCAAGCCTCCTCTGCTGCCTGATATGCAGCCTCCTCCTCTGTCCTCTGCACCTTGACGTGACATTGCCATTCAGTGTACTTTGCAGCACACAACTTGTCATGGTCATTCACGCCTTCCACCAAATGGTCTTCAGACCAATCCTTGATACTGTTGATATTGGACATGGTTGTGGTTTGAGTTCAAAAGGCTCAGACTGCACACACAGACTTTATATGTCCATCCACCTTTGGACTCCGTTTTGTTGAACAGTATAGTAGTATACCATAACTAGTAGATAGTTCACACGTCGCTAGACACTACATAGTAGAACTCAGCTCTTTGAGTTTGAATATCACTCTTGATTCACAATGAACATCATCTCAGTTAGCAATCAACCACCACAGGTAAGTACCAAGTGATCTGCGTAAATGCCTGTTCTCTACAGGTTATGAGCCCCGAGTGGCGTGTTGTGTGAGCTCACTTGCCACCACCACTTGGATACCTGCGCCCGCCGTCTCATGCGTTTCACACCAACTCTGAGCGACAAGTCGCATTTCTGTGCGAATACTTTGCCGAAACACATGCGACTCCATGAGATCTATGGGGAGACTCTGTCACCCAGATCCTTGGGCTCTAGGTGTCGTAAGAGCGAACTTTTCGCCACCTTTCCTTATTTTTAACTTGATCGGTACTGACGTCCTACCCCAGTTTCCAACAGAATAATGTCCTCCTCAAAAGACAACCTTTCCTCCATCGTCCCTACACTCACCAGCCCCAACTACCAGTCCTGGGCCCCCAAGATGAAGGCCTTCCTTCACTCCCAGGGTCTCTGGTACGTCATGTCCAACATCCGTCCTACCCTAGACGAGGAAAAGTCAAATGCTGCTGCCATCAAAGCATGGGACCGTGAGGACGACTGAGCCATGGGGCACCTCATCCTCAAGCTCGACTCCCATCTCCAGAACAAGGATCAGTCTGCCACCATTGCCACGCAGATTTGGAACGGACTCCAGACTCAGTTCTCCTGACCCTCCATCGCCTCCATCTACATGGAGTTTAAAGTGATGATGGATACTACCATTCCTGAAAACAACCATCCCGCCAACGCCTTCCTGAAACTCTCTGCCCACTTTGCTCACCTCAAAGAGTACAACTACGAGGTGTCGGCCCCCATCCAGGCGATGATCATACTCACCAAGCTCCCTTGCTACATGGACGTGATCGCCCAGGTCCTCAACTTAGGACCAGTCGATGACCTCACTGACGCCACCAAAGAGGTAAAGCCCTCCACCTTTGCCCAGATTGAGTGCATGGCCACCATGTCATGGCACCAACATGTTGCACAGCGCAAGCCCCAAGGTAAACACACCAACAAGATCAGTGCTGTTAAGCGCAAGGGTCAGGACCCCCAGTTCTTGCAGCAGCAGCAAGGCTCCTCCAGCCAGCAGCAGCAGCAGCAGCAACAACAAGGTGGAGCAGACGGGAAGAAGAAGAAGAAGCATTGGGGCCCTCGCTCTGAAGCTGGTAAGAAGAAGCAGGAGGATCGCTGCAAGGCAAACGCCAATTCTACCGAGGCACCCACCGCCTCCTTGGCATTCTCAGCGCCGGTCATCGAACCAGCATCAAATGTTTTCACCACACCTCTTGTCGACCCTCGTTGACTTGCTCACACCCCCGGTGCAGCCCACTACAGCCCACCCGCTTTCCAACAGACCCTTAACACGGTCTCTCTCGCTCGCCGTCTCGAGGTCCCAGTGACCATCAAGACAGTCCACCACCTTGACCCGGTTGCAAACTGCAGTCCCTCCTTTGGTGCCTCCAAGGGATTGGCCTCCACCTCCCTCTTCGGCCACCACCACTCCACCTCCCTCTCCTGCCATCTTGGCGTGGAGAATTTTGGCCCCTCTGGGTTCTCCCAGATCCACCAGGACACCTACATCGAGGGCGTCTCTGACAAATTGTTGGACTGCCTCGAAGATAGGCGGGTATGGCCTATCAGATCAACGATGAAGATTGTGTCTCCCTTGGCTCGGAACAGGGGGGGGACTACTATATGGACTACGAGCAGTATTTCAACCTGGATGCGATGGTCTCAGACCACCAGTACGTGTCCCCATCCTCCTCACACCTCACAGACACTAATGAGTGATCCTATTCGCCACAGTTTGTAGAGTATATATTCTCGTCTGTTGTAGGTAGTGATGATATGGACAAATTACTACCGCTGCCCGACTATGCAGAGTGTGACTCGTGTGATAAGCACAACGCCACCAGTAAGGGTAAAGCGCGGATAATGGATCTTGAAGATCAAATGTGGCTTCTCGATTCAGGAGCTTCCTCCCATTTCACCAATAACATTGATGATTTCATTGAGTACCAAGTCTTTACGGAGCAACGGTACACCCAGACAGCCAGTGGTCGTGCTCCTATCAAAGGACATGGCACCGTCCTGATCCAATTCAAAGGCAATGTTGTGCGATTATCACCAACTATCTATATGCCTGACTGTTCCTTGAAGCTTATATCGCTTGGGACACTATTTAAGGACGACTGTCTCTACTCTATCAGCTCACAGAAGCAGATACACATACACAATAAGTGTAACAATCAGCATTTGATTTCCTTTTATTCGCATGGCGAAAGTACTATGTACTGGGTTAGAGCACCTGCCATTAAGACATCGGCCAGCGCGAATCTCGATATGATCGCCGTCGATTATGAATTACTTCATCGCTGCCTAGGCCATCCTTCACGGGACGTCCTGCGTGCTGGGCGAAAACATATTAAATATTTTCCAGATGTGAACATTCCATCCACTGAGCCAATTTGTCCCGGCTGTCAGCTAGGCAAACAAGCCAATCGCCCCTTCTCCTCTAATGAAGTGTGCGTGAGTAAACCCTTTGAACTTGTGCACTCAGATCTTAAATCATTCAAGGTGGAATCTTACCACAGACACAAGTATGTCATCATCTTCTATGACAATTATACATCCATGGGCTGGGTTCAATGCCTGCGCACTAAGGATCAGGCCTTATTGGCCACAAAGGAGTTTATAAAATACATCCAGACTCAATACAACACACCTATAAAAGGGTGGATGTCCAATGGAGGGGGAGAATACAAATCAAAAGCCTTCAGGCAATTGATGCGCGATAACGGAATTCATGTCTATGATTCTGTGCCTCATACCCCACAGCAAAACAGATGTGCTGAGCGATTTATTCGCACCATCATGGACAAGGCTCAGGTGATGCATCTTTACACTTGCCTACCTCCTTCTTACTGGAAATTTGCAGTAATGCATGTGGCTCACATTTATAACCGCACCCCTAAGAAAGGGCTTAACTGGAGGACGCCCTATGAGCTTTTATTCAAAGTTCCTCCAACTGTTTCCCATCTCCATGTCTTCAGATGCGGCGCGTATGTTCATTTACCAATGGACACTTGTGGAGGCAAGCTGCAGCCTAAGTCTCAGCTAATGATATACCTAGGGGTTGCTTTTGGAAATGAGTGCAACTACTTATTCATGTGCCTGGACAACTCCCTCCACACCTACACACACACAGTGTTTGATGAGAACCTGTTCCCTCGCTGTGCTGGGGCTCAGCCTCACAAGCCTATGAGTGAAGCTCCTCACCACTCCCACCAGCATGACCCTCCTGTGGCCCCTCCATCTGATGATGTTGAGGATGATTTACCGCCACCATCACCACCTCATGGTCACCAACCACAGATTGCGCCACCTCCTGTGCAAGATCCCTCGCCTGACGCTCCTACAAAGCACACTAGGACCCCCTCCCCACCTCCACCTGTTACTCCTCCTTGGAGGATTCCACAATTGGATGTGCCACCTGCCGTACCCCCTAAGTGACCTGTGCGTGAACGCCGCCCTCCGCTGAGGCCTGGGAATGTATATGGAGAGTGCGAAAATCCTACTAAACAGATCAAGGAGATTGAACGAGTTACTCATTGGAGAGAACTCACAGGCCAATCACAGCCTCCTGCGCTGGCAACACCGCCAGTTCCTGGTGCAATGCCTCCATCCCCCTCTCCTTCCGAAGACGATGTCAAACGCATAGTCCGTGAAGGGGGAGAAGCGCTGGTTTCTTACCTGTGTGCAAAGGCTGTTCCTTTGGACAATAAGGGCCCTGAGCCCAATTATCGCGAATGGTCCTACCGAGACATTCAACACTTACCCAAATCAGAGCAAAAGCAATGGTTTGAGGCCTGTAACAAGGAGCTCACAATGTTGAAAGAGCACAAAGTGTATGAGGTAGTTGACCGCCCAACAAACTGCAAGGTTATTAAAAATCATTGGGTTTTCGATGTCAAATCAGACGGTCAAAAGAAAGCATGGTTAGTTGCGAAGGGATTCTTGCAAACCAAAGGCCTAGACTTCAATCAAATATTCAGCCCAGTGGTGCGCTTTGACACAGTGCGATGCATGCTTGCCCTCGCCGTCCTTGAAAACTGGCACATATCCGGTCTCGATGTGAGATCTGCCTATCTATATGGCAAATTAGATGAGAAAATCTACATGGAATTCCCTGAAGGATTGGCCCCTCCTCATCTCAAGGGGAAAGTTCTTAAATTACTCTGCGCCCTATATGGACTTAAACAAGCAGGATTAGCTTGGTGGAAGGCTCTAAATAAGTCTATGAAAGAACTTGGCTTTGAGCGTCTCAAAACTGACACCAGCCTCTTTATATTCAAGAAAGGCAAACAATTCATCCTCACCATCATATACGTCGATGATGCCTTGTTCTGCGGACCCTCAAAGGCCCTAGTTGAGAAACTAAAGGCCGCCTTTATGAAAAGGTGGGAATGCCGCAATCTCGGAGATGCTCGCAAATTCCTCTGGATGAACATCCATTGAGATGGTCGCTGATTGTTAATCGATCAGTGCGAATACCTCGAAAAAGTAATTGAACGGTGCAGCATGATCAATGCAAGGCCCACTTGTACACCCTTACCTCAAGGTTATCAACCTGAGAAGAATGTAGCCCCTGTCAACCCAGAACTTTGGACGCGATTTCAGACAGTGATCGGCTCATTAATGTATCTAATGCTTGGTACTCGCCCTGACATTGCTTACGCTGTCACACAAATGGCGTGAATGGCTGCTAATCCATCCCAAGAGCACTTAGATAAGGCTCTTTATACTTGTCGTTACCTCATCGGTACTTGCGAATACTCGCTTATCTTCGATGGATCATCAGGAACCGGCTTAACCGCCTGCACAGACTCAGATTGGGGTGCAGATCCTGATACTCACCACTCCAAAATGGGATTTTATATTAAATTGGCGAATGCAGTATTCCTCTGGAATTCACACCTCCAGAAAACCACAGCTCTCTCTTCCACAGAAGCTGAATATATGGCTTTGAGCAATTGTTCTTGCCAAGTCTTATGGATTAAACAAATGTTTGATGAATTAGGTTTCAATTTACAACTGATTCCTATTTGTGGTGACAATCAAGGTTCCATTTTTATGGCTAACAATCCTGTTACTGAGTGTCGCACAAAACACATTCCTATTCATTTTCATTTTGTACGTGATGCCATTACCAATCAGCACATAGAGATCTTCTATATCGAAGGGACTGACAATCCTGCCGATATGTTCACCAAGAACCTTGGATATGTCAAATTCAAGCAGTGTAGGTCTCAAATCAGTCTTGTGTTCAAACACGCCACTAGCTGGAACTAGTCGTGCGATGTAAACTACCACTCTTATGCTTGTGCGTTGAATGGCACGCTGAGCAAGGGGGAGTGTTGAACGGTACAGTAGTATACCATAACTAGTAGATAGTTCACACATCGCTAGACACTACATAGTAGAACTCAGCTCTCTGAGTTTGAATATCACTCTTGATTCATAATGAGCATTATCTCAGTTAGCAATCAACCACTGCAGGTAAGTACCAAGTGATCTGTGTAATGCCTGTTCTCTACACACTTGGCATTGCTTGCATTCCAGCTGTCACAGCAGTTACCATTGCTAGTTGTCCCATAATGTGAGTGATGTGCACTGCATACACATTTCTGTGGATTGATCATTTGTGAATAGATGTGTTGCAAGCACCTGCTTGGTAATCTCGGAAGAGCTACGTCCCAGGAACCAGGATGAGGGAGAGGATAACACGAGTCAGGATGAAGGGGATGGTGCCACATAAGCTCGCATCTGCATGTCATCTAGCTATTTATTTGACAAGTGTACATTTTGCTTTTTCAGTTCATTCCCCGAGCACATCACCGGTAATAGTCTCCTTAACACAGAGATTGACGTGTTCGAAATACTCCATCTAATATGCTTCCCTTAGTTCGGAAGAGGCTAGTTCTTTCAAATTATTGGTTTTCTCTTTGAGGGGACTCTGGTTCCAACGATATATGTAGGTTGAACTCTGTAATTGGCTTGCTGCTGCTGAAGATTCGGGACCGGGGAATGGGGCCGACATGAATCTGGAGTACACCAAGGACGCTTTTTGCGTGACGCCACCAAACGGGCGAGATCAAGGGACTTGTGATATGGACTAGTGTGATGTTTGTTGGTGCGGCTTGTTATACAGACAGGATTGGCTCTCCTGACCTGGAGTAGAGAATTCGTTGATCGTTCCCTCAAACAAGCATGCTGGGATCTTAGGAATGTAGAGCTCGCAACGCCAGCGAGTTGCTTGGCAGAGTCAACAGTCGAGTATGGGGGACAAAAAGTATGATGAATAAATATAGTCTACCAGACATATGGAAGAATTCTTGCAGGAACGTCTCTCATGTATTGCCGATATTCATCCCTGACGGCATCGTCTTTCTGAATCAGACTCTCCTGCAATTTCCATCAGTCAGCGTACGAGCAAGCAATCAGTCAAAGAAACGTGCCTCAATCGGCATCTTGACTGCGAATGCAAGTGCTGTGATACCAAGGGCCACAAGGGGTACGTATGACCAGAACATGATAGACCACAATGTCTCTTGTAAGAGGACCGAACTATTTTATGTTCATTTCATGTTGGACAATGCAGATTCAGCATCCGAGAACGGCTTACCTGTACCCTGGGTGACGAACCCATGCATACGGGCCGGTCTTGACGACCCTAGGCTTTTCGCGACGCTATCGAAAGAGGTCAAGACAAGCAAGACGACATCCATTTCCGATACCTACCCCAATAGCATGCCACTGGTCCCCTAAATGTTCGAACGTGCTATCTGTAAGACTCCTGAGGGCAAAACTGGCGATGCAAGCCACTACCCTCAGTGAGTTCCTCCAGGTCGAATCCATCATTTCAACTGGAAAGGCAAACCTTGCCATCCACTCCGGCGGCTGGAACCGATTGAGCACCAATGCGCCAACATAGATCATGGGCGAGATGGAAATAGCAAATCCGTGGATAGGGGTGATGATCCGACCTAAGAAAGTGGGTGGCATGGATTCTGGTCTAATGCGTCCGCCTTTGGACTCGGAAATGACAGCGAGTTCTTTTATCCTGGTGATGGTGTATCGGATATAGTCTGCAGTGCTCAGAACAATGAGCCCTTCGAGCCATTGAGGGGGAGAAAGAGGGAGGTTGAGACCAGCGATGTACATGATTAGAGGCTTGAACGGTGTCGGCGAGCAACGAGGAGATTCTAGAAGAATGCGAGATTAGTATGGAGTCTGATGAGTATGCGTATTTATACGTTTCGAATTGAATAGTCTGGTGCGGTACTCACCAGCTGATTTGAATCCTTGACAAAGATGATGCTGATTAAGTCAGCCACCAGAGACTGTCACCGAAAATTTGTGGCCGGCTTCATTGTAGCCGATAGGCGTGCAATCATGCACTACTTGGTTGTGCTACTGTCCAGATCAGCGGTTCCGCGAGACCAAGTTGTCATGGTTGTCATGAATGCGAAGAGTTGGCCGTAACTTGCATCGGGCCCTGGCTGCTGTTAACTGATCAATTGCAGCGTTCCGCAAACTCTCAGGTCCAAAACGAAAGACTGGGAAACGTACGCATGCACTCGGATTTAAGATTAAGCTGCTCTGATTCAGAATTTCAGAGTAAACCAAGGGACATCAACTTCCGTTGTAGCCTGCGAGTCGTGACGGGATGATCCTTGTTCAAGGACTTGTGCTGAACCCTACACCGGCTCCTTGACATAAACCTGGCGTAATTGGTTTCGACTGAGGCAGGTTTTGGCAGTTCCGTCGTGTGAGAATGGGTTAACTTGGGCGTCTGACCGGAAAGATCCAATTCTTCGTCAAGCCAGCACTACCGCGAGTGTAAAAACGATCTACATCCGACGACGAGCTCATGACATGAGAGTTTTAGGAGAGTCCCGACGTCTTGGCGGAATCATATGGGCTTGATATTCGGAGCTCAGCAAAACAAAGACCTGATGTGGATCTTTGCCTCCCCTCTAAGCCTCCTGCAACTCTTTTCGCCATGGCTTCCTTGTCCGAAAAGCTCACTGCAGCGCTGAACTCGCGAGACCGTCGTCTCATCCGTCGTCGCCTTCCAGAACCGCCGTCGGTCTTACTCACCGAGATTGATTTCACATCCAATGACTACCTCTCGCTTTCCGCCTCCCCTGCGTTGAGGAAAACCGTTCTCTCCGCCTTGTCTGCATCTCCAAAAATTCTTGGATCGGGAGGCTCTCGTCTGCTCGTCCCATCCCAACCACACGCCGAACTCGAGTCCCGCTTGTGTCGGTTTTTCGGCGCCGAAGCTGCTCTTCTCTTCAATTCAGGGTTTGACGCAAACGTAGGGTTTTTTTCTGCTGTTCCGCAGCCTGGAGACGTCGTCCTGTACGACGCACACATCCATGCCTCTGTACACGATGGCATGCGCCTTTCCAGACTCACCCCAGACTCGTTCCTCCCCTTCCCACATAATTCTGTCCTCGATTTACGCCTTTCCCTCTCTAAACTCCTCGAGGATCGTGAGGACCTGAAAAAGGGTAAAATCAATGTTTTCGTCGCTGTTGAGAGTCTGTATAGTATGGATGGGACGATCCCTCCCCTCACGCAAATTGTGGAATGTGTGGAGGAGATACTGCCCTTGGGTAATGGGTACATCGTCGTTGATGAGGCGCATGCCACGGGTATTTATGGACCAAAGGGTCGCGGATTAGTCGTTGACCTAGGATTGGAAAAGAGGGTATTTGCGAGGCTCCATACGTTTGGCAAGGCATTAGCTTCCTCCGGAGGTGAGCAATCGCGTCTATTCGTTGAAGTGACTACGTTTATAATTTTGGATGACTCGGATGGATAGCTGTTCTCTTGACGACAGAGCTCGTCAAAGATTATCTACTAAATTATGCCAGGAGCCTCGTATATACTACGACATTGACATTCGCAAACATCGTCGCTGTCAACTGTTCGTTTGACATGCTTGAGGATGGCACGGCGGAAGCGGCAGGTCATCTTCAAATTTGCCACCTATTGATGGCTAACGCTGTCCGTCCATAGCTGTCCGCACACCTACTCGCACTTTCTACATATTTCGTCGATCTTCTTCGCTCACAGCTGAAGAAATACCCAACATCCCTGCTTAGCCTCCCTGATCATCTCGCGCCTGCGATCTCTGACGAAGCAAGAGAACCAACACGAAAACCGAGGTTCGCTTCAACCTGGGAGACCGACCCTCATGACGAACGATCATGGCGTAACAAAGCATCCTCCGCGCGCGGCGCATCTCGGATCAAAAATACACCTTCTGTCGCGCGTCCGTCCCTCCCGACGCCGATAATACCCATACTCACGCCAGAACCACGCTCGCTATCTTCCTTCCTCCTCTCCTATGCGGCGTCTTCTCCCTCCGCTCCCTCCGCCGTGATACCAGACTCTTCCTCACCCTCACCCTCGCCCGTACCTTCAATCTCTGCACCATCGACTCCAACACCGGCAGTGGTACTTCACACCAAACCCATCTACCCACCCACTGTTCCAAAAGGTACCTCCCGCGTCCGAATCTGCCTTCACGCCGCTCATACGCGAGACGACGTCGCCCTGCTCGCTCAGGGAATCGTTGCTTGGGCTGAGAAGCGCATGGCAGAGGAACTTCGAGGCAAGAAACGCTGGCAAGGGTTCGCGAGAGACGTCGGTGTCGGGGCTTGGATGGAGGCCAAGTTATAGCCTATGGCATCGGGATTCGGGTTCTGGTTCCTGCTGGCTTTTGGGAACGCTGACCAGGATCTCCTTTTTGGAACGTTCTGTGTGTGGGAGGTGTCGGATGGGCCATGATGTGGGACCGTCGTACTCCGCAAACGGTGCTTATCGGACATCCACGCGCCCACCCCTCTTGCTCGTTCTTGATGAATCGCCCTTATCGTTCGGACGCTTATTTTGCGTCTCTCACTGCCCACCCGCTCCTTATTTTCATCTTAAAAAACGTATCGCCGATCACTTCGGAGATCGGGATCCATATCGAGGGTGTTGAGTCTTGACAACCAAAATTCATGTAGCGATCCGAAGTCGTCTGCTTTTAATTCATGGTGTATTAGAAAACGCTGTCCGCATGTACTCAAACTACTGGAGGAGCCGACTGCGAGACCAAAATTCCACAAATGATTGCAGGGCCGATCCATAATTGCAAATTTGCACTGATCGCGCAACCGAACCAACCGATCATTGAGCTGATGAGCATAGGGATGAGCACAAATACCCTGAACCTTTTGGATTATATTCCGTTCAGAAGGCACGTAGTGGCAAACGATGGGAATGCTGACTCGGGTTCGTAGATGCGTCCGTTACGATGCGAGAGCCATGCCACGGACCAGTCGGACAAAGGCCCTGCGAATACATTGGCGAGGATAGCGTCGATCAACGGGCCAATCCCGGAGATGAGGCCCACAGGACCGGCCGAAAAGTCGTATCCGTATGCTGGAGAAGAAAATAGTATGGAAACGGACACGGAGAGGCCCACGACTAACGAGTTTGGTCTGTAATGTGTCGGGGAACAGATTAGAAAGGACTTACTCTAGGCGTCTGCGGTTCCATAGAGAAGCGTGCCCCACGCGACGACGGGACTGTAGATCAAGGTGAAGGGTCGAAGGCTTATCTTCTAGAAGCTCTCATCGCTGAATCGCCGACCTGCCTAGGGACTCGGAGAACGCCAGGACTAATCCATCCGGGTGCTTTGTCCGTCGAGTACTTCGATCTTCACGTCGGATGACTTCTCAACATCATTCTCCGTGGATGACGCCACTTTGTCAGTCACTTTAACTCGCGAGCAGCAGAACATTCCCAATCAAGAAAACGGGACGACGACCCCATATGACGCTCGCTGGCGCAGTGAGAATCAATGTTAAACCTATGGCAAGACAAGTATCCCCAGGCATCATGGACAAGGAATTAACGGATGTGTCAAGACTGATTGCCACCTGTGTTAAACCGGCCCCGATGATAGGTCCAAATGCACCGACTACGTCTGTTCCGTACGTAATGGTGACCATCAGCATGATCTTTCTCCAGAGTGGCCAGTTCAGAGGATCGTCCGGAGATGAGGAGGGTCTTAAATTTCGTTTCTGTTTCAGTCGAA
Organism: Boletus sensibilis; assembly: GCA_038092655.1. Lineage (NCBI taxonomy): Eukaryota > Fungi > Basidiomycota > Agaricomycetes > Boletales > Boletaceae > Boletus > Boletus sensibilis. Next base: position 4,905 of record JBBPQU010000023.1, on the reverse strand, counting down.
TGAACGGCATTGGGAGGAGATACTCACTGTGGTATTAACACAACCCCATCTTTGGAGCGCTTGAGATTCGAATTTTCCGGAGAGATGCTGGCTGCTCGTTTATGCGGGGATCGTCGAGTAGCGAGGTACCTAACCTGTGTCAACATGCGTAAAATGGTACGAAGGAGTAATTTACCAGGCACGTTGTCGCCGAGGTGAGGGTCAGCGAGGATGCCAAGATCCATTGCCAGAGTGAGGTTGGGTAGAGGCGACACCTTGGAAACCTCACCCCTTCCGAGTGACGAACATTATAACTGCGCGGTGGGAAGAGGAACGGTCCACGAGCACCAACGTTCATGGGAAGATGGTCACTGCGAGCAAAGGTCAAAGGGAACACGCACCGCATATCGCGTAAAAGTGGTTAGATAACTCTTGGAGCTTGCTTAGATGTCAAGGCTGTCCGCGGATTTGGGACCCGACGAGAGTCAGTGTTGATGTGGCTAATCGAAGCCAATCAACACCCTGTTGTGCATAGTATCCAATGCGCTTGGTTGATCAGTGAGCCGAAATACTTTCATAAATTCAACTGTGTGGGCCTCAACAGTCAACATCGATGAGGATTGTGGGGTGTACTCCTTCAGTCAGAGTTGGCAAAGGTCACCCGTGATCTCAAGAAGAGTCTGTTATGGCAAGGTCGGAAGTTTGTCAATTCAATGTGGTTCGCACCGAGCGCCGGTGTGAACTGAGGCCTGGGGTACGAACGACGTCGGTGAGATTTATCAAAGGTTACGAGTAATCATAGTCTTCATCTTCGATCTGATAACTGCATACGGCACCTAGGTACACACACCGTATCCTCGCGGGTCAGATGAGTTCCTGGGCCTTCGCACGTCCATCCCAAGGGAATCATGCGAGGCTGAAACCAGTGAGTAAAGGATATGAGAGCAGGGACGAAAAACATACCCAATAACGATGATGATGCCCCGGCACTCATGGAAACCCTCTTAGCCGCGAGCCTCCAATCGAGTACCCCCGAGGCGCTCTCCGCTCCCACCGCTGCTCCGACTGTGTTCGTACAGCACACGCAGGGACGTTCTCCACCTCGACAAGCTCCTTTACTCTAAGTATCTTTCCGGCGGCTTCGGGTGTGTGTTCATGATAGACTGTCTGCATGCGCCTGTGCAGCCCGAGCGCGGTCAACGTCTCTTTCTTGCGCTCGCCGAGAGCGATGGCAGAACGCCGGAGCGTGATTTTGAAGTGTGTATTTGGCTCGGGTTCATGAATGGGACCTGCTGTGTAGGGGCGGGCGAGGGCCTTTTGGAGGACGCTGCGTGGGGAAACGAGACGGACGAGGGAAGACATGCTGGACGTCGTGCAGCGCGACGAGCAAAAGAGAGTCTGGTTTGTTGATGACATAAGCAAATGGGGTAGTCTTCTCCTTGTCATGGTCAGGTTCAAGGCGAGTCCAGTTCAACTCGTTTGCATTGGCAAAGTTGCTCACAACCGGTCACAGAATCGATGGCTTCTCGTCGAATTTATATCCGTCTCGAATGATAAATTGGCCGTGTCTACACCGCATACGCCGTCCTCGTTTGACGCCAAACATGTCTATGCCGCCTTGCGACAGAGCATCATCTCGAATTTCGGTGATACAGGATGGGGTGCCGTTGGGGGTTCGATGGCGGGCAAGCGAACCCCTCTTTCTGGAACGTACAGTCCTGACTCATGCAGGACAGTCAAATACTTTTCACCAACGACGCATCTTTGCATCATCCGCGTCGCGCGTGACCAGCATACCCTCGCATGGGGCGCTGTGACCCTCCTCACATACATCAATGGCGCGCGAATTATCCCCCATGTCGTACATGTTTCAGGTTCGTTTTATCTAGTGAGCGAGACTCGAGGTTCGATGGTGTTGTGTGATAGGAACAATCAAACATGTTCAGCTAGCTGCTATCAAGCACAACAGACAGGTCGTCGCGCGTTTCAGGGCAATAGCGAAGACGCCAGGTAAGACCACCATCTTCGATCGTTCCGCTGTCCTGAAAGTAAATTGCAACTCCTTGGATGTTGCACAGAACAATACCATGCCCAGGATTCTTACGAGGCATACCTTGCTCAAAGTGCGCGAGAAATCGAGGCATTACAAGAGTAGTCTTTGGGATATCATGGCACTCCGTCTACCATTCGAAGTATCTACGTACTTCTGCTCGCCATGGGTCCACGCTATGACGAACGATCCGCCTGTGGTCGCTTGCCTGACAGAGGATGCTCGGCTTTTGGTGTGAAGCTTTGAGTGTCTCCCCGTGAAAGTCATTAGATACTCTCCCTTCCTACTGTTCGGGAGTTGTCGTGGTCCTCCGAAGGTAGCTCTTACTGCTGAGGAATCTTCAAGACTTGAACTTGTCACGCGAGACTCATGGTGAACGCGGTATATAGACCGTTTGCGAGTGAACGTTTCTGGGTGGACTCGCACCATTTGACAGATATGATCTGAATCCATTTCAAACCGTTCAAGCCCGTCAGCGTGATCAAGTTGTCCGACTCGGGACCATCTGTCACTCGCCGATCACTCCGACGAGGAACAGGTGTGCAAATGCTGTCTCTTTCCACTGTGATAAGTGCCAGCTGTCTTCACCAGCGTTGGGTAGGCGACGGTCAGTCATTGAAGATGATGCGCTCTTGCTAATTGAAGGCCATTATAGTTGCGAGGATGATCCGTTGTCCTCTTCAAGTTACGAGTACAGTAGTTTGGCCCAATGATCCCATTCGGTACGTTATCAAACGGCGCTCCTGCATGTTCTCATATCTCAGAGATATCAGTTCCTGACAACCCGCGTGCTCATCATGTCCCCCGCCTGTAAACATCGCGATGGGCTGCCGAGGTGGAGTTCTTATCGTTGGACATGCAACGCTCGAAATACAAAAGGTTGACTCCGGTCCCTGTCGTCCGTGGGAACGACTTTTCTTCTCCCATCTGGCCATCTATCTTCTCCGAGTCGGAGCCCTGTTTATTACAAGATGAGCACCGCCAAGCAAGATCCAGTCGTGACTGAAAAGCAGGTAGCAGCGAACGAGGATGGCGGTTCAGCTTCGGATATCTCCTTTACCAATGGTGTCGCGCGAGATTACGAGCTCAAGTGCGCGCTCAGTGAGTTACTCCTTTGACGCGCCCTCCCTCACTATTCACGTTTCGTCCGTCGATCTAGTCAACAAGTGCATGCAAGAAGAGTGCGTGCCTTTTTCAGCCACCGCTGATGATATTATTAACCATGCGAACAGAATTGGATTCGGTCGCTATCAGTGGCAGCTCTTCATCCTGAGTGGCCTGGGATGGCTAGCAGATAGTGAGAAAACGTGCCTTCACGCCCCTGGAACATGTGTTGATGTGATGCAATTGTAAAGATCTGTGGCTCCAGGGCCTCGCGGTCGTGCTTCCGCAAGTGGAGCAGGAACTGAATCCATCTCGCGTCGAGTATGCAGTTCTGGCCGAATTTGCTGGAATGATTGTAGGAGCGACCACCTGGGGAGTCTTGGCTGATATCATAGGGAGAAAGGTGTCGTTCAATGTAAGTCATATCTCTGGAGTTCGGGAAGTATATGTTCCGTTCTAATCGGACGCATGGGATCTAGGCCACGCTCTTCCTCGCAGGTCTCTTTGGGATTGCCGCTGGAGGTGGAATGAACTTTGTTGCATTTTCGTCCTTGATAGCATGCATGGGTTTCGGTGTTGGTGGAAAGTGAGCGATACCTCATCCAGTATGCTGTGACGATGCTCATCCTCCCCAAGCCTCCCAGTAGATGGTATGCCTGAACCCCGCGAAAATATGCCTCATCCAACTGTTTGTTCTAGGTGCTCTTTATTTGGAATTCATACCCGCATCACACCAAGTATGGATTCTCTCGAGATCCACGATCAGTACACCATTGACACACGCCTTTCATAGTGGACTCTTACTCTACTCTCCGTATGGTGGGCATTTGGACAGCTGGTTGCTTCCCTGATTAGCTGGGTATTCATTGCGAACTACTCATGCGACCCCTCGATCCCCTTTGGAGAGTGCCCCAGATCCCAGAATATGGGCTGGAGATATACCATGTAGGTGCAAATCTGTCATGTGTCCGCTCATCGGTTCATAGTGTTGTAGATTCACACTGTCAGTATTGGCCAATGCTTGACTATGGGATTTCGAGACTGAATACGGTGCCTTGGTAGTGGGGCAATCACGTTCCTCGCATTCATAATGCGTTACTTTGTGTTCGATTTACAGGAATCGCCCAAGTACCTCGTGGCTCAAGGACGTGACGAAGAAGCAGTCGCGGTATATCTCATGATTCTCATCATGGAAGCATATAACTCAATCGACTGACTATTGCATCGTCCCAGGTTCTTGAACACATTGCGCGTCGCAACGGCAGGACCATCTCGCTCAAGATTGAAGATTTTCACAAAATCTCAGAACCATCCAGAGTGCCGACGGGCTGGCGTGATTCTCTGCGCCGTTCATTCACCGATGTTTCCTTGTACGTGCCCTGAATCCATCATTGAGCGATATTTTATCAACATATCTTAGATCCCACGTAAAGCCACTCTTCTCTACGCGTCGTCTGGCGCTCAACACGGCACTCATCATTCTCATTTGGGGGTTCGTGCTTGTATTCATCTGGAAAATCACGCGTTAACCACTTGTCGCCAGTCTCATCGGGATCGCATATCCCCTGTACAGCTCCTACCTCCCCCTGTACCTCGAAGCACGTGGTTCTTCCTCTGGTGCGACGAGCCTAAACGACACCTACCGCAACTACGCCATCGTTTCCGTCCTCGGCATCCCAGGCTCGCTCATCGCCGGTTGGGTGGTCGATTTCACGCGTGGCACGGGCAGGTTGACAGTTGGCGGACGGAAGTTCTCGCTCGCGGTATTCACG
>JBBPQU010000022.1:0-63462 GCA_038092655.1 Boletus sensibilis | reverse complement strand
GTGTGGCATGATAAATGCAAGGCCTGTTCGTACATCCTTACCTCGGGCTTATCAACCTGAGAAGAATGTAGACCCTGTCAACCTGGAACTTCGGACATGATTCCAGACAGTGATTGGCTCATTAATGTATCTAATACTTGGTACTCGCCCTGACATTGCTTATGCTGTCACACAAATGGCACAAATGGCTGCCAATCCATCCCAAGAGCATTAGATAAGGCTATCTACATTTGTCGTTACCTCATTGGTACTTGTGAATACTCACTTGTCTTTGATAGATCATCAGGAACTGGCTTAACTGCCTGCACAGACTCAGATTGGGGTGCAGATCCTGATACTCACCACTCCCAAATGGGATTTTGTATTAAGTTGGTGAATGCAGTATTCCTTTGGAATTCACATCTCCAGAAAACCACAGCTCTCTCTTCCACAGAAGCTAAATATATGGCTTTGAGTGATTGTTCTTGCCAAGTCCCATGGATCAAACAAATGTTTGGTGAATTAGGTTTCAATTTACAACTGATTCCTATTTGTGGTGACAATCAAGGTTCCATTTTTATGGCTAACAATCCTATTGCTGAATGTCGCACAAAACATATTCCCATTCGTTTCCATTTTGTACGTGATGCCATTACTGATCGGCACATAGAGATCTTTTATATCAAAGGGACTGACAATCCTGCCGATATGTTCACCAAGAACCTCGGATATGTCAAATTTGAGCAATGTAGGTCTCAAATTGGTCTTGTGTTCAAACACACCACTAGCTGGAACTAGTTGTGCAATGTAAACTACCACTCTTATGCTTGTGCATTGAATGACACGCTGAGCAAGGGGGAGTGTTGAACGGTACTATAGTATACCATAACTAGTAGATAGTTCACACATCGCTAGACACTACAAAGTAGAACTCAGCTCTCTGAGTTTGAATATCACTCTTGATTCACAACAAGCACCATCTCAGTTAGCAATCAACATCTGCAGGTAAGTACCAAGTGATCTGCGTAATGCCTGTCTTCAACAGTGAGTAACAGTAGGAGGTAACAAGAGACAATTTACTATCACAGCAATGAACACGAGTGCTTTGAGGGGGATAGACTGTTGGAACTCAGGGAAAGTTCAAAGCAACTTTTGAGAATCGGAGTAGAAAATCATTAGGCAAACCTGCTTTAGAATAGGTGGCCAAAGTGGAGATTCTTTCACTACAAACATCAATATCGCATTCATCAAACATATTAGACATGACATAAATCACTTACAGTCGTGTCCAACTCTTCCCACAAATACTCCGAGTTTTCGAGGAGTTCCTTGGCTTTGTCCTTGACAGCCATTGTGCAATATTCCCAAGAAATAACCCAAGGCAGAGCAAAGAGTGCATACCTGGCAGGAATAGATTCCTGGGTGGCCTTCTTAATTATGCTGTGAAACAACCCTACATCATCATAAAGCTGGTATTTGTCAATGATTTGCTTTCAATATAGGTTGGAAACAAGTTACTAGTATGGACATGTTGTGCTTTCTTTTACTGAACCCTAGAAAACCATTAGCATGAGTGTGAGCAACTTCAACTTCAAGCAAGTGAGCACACCATACCATGTTTCACTGGCATCTGCTCTTTCTCATAGCGAGTGATGACACTCAACAATACTTCATAGCATTCTCCTTCCACCACGGTTCATTTATCTGGTAGGAAGGGGTGTTGACAAAATAGAGCATGCCGCATTTCTGCTTTGGCAGTCTCGAGGAGTTGTGTTCAGAGAGGAGGATAGAAGCTGATGTGCCATGCCTTGGCCTGAATGATACCCTTTGAATTCTTTGAATATCGACCATGATGACCTTGCACTTGTTCTGGGACACCAGAAACAGGTTGAGGATTCCTTGCGACAGCTGCCAGAACCTCACCACCCTCAATAGCAGCTATGGCCCGATTGCCCCTAGTAGCTGTGTGGTTGCCACTGCATTCAACAACAGGACCACATTCTTGCCATACGGTGGAAATCTCATAAGTAGCTGCAGTGTCATTACCCTAGGCTGGAGGGGCAACTGCATGGTGGCACTGGGTGACAGGAGCTTGATTTGCTTGGGGAACAGTGGCTGCAAGAACTTGATTCACTTGGGGAATGGTGGCCACATGAGCCTGATGTGCTTGGGGGACAGCAGCCACCCACTTTTGCTCTCCAGTGGAGATTTCGTATTCCCTTTAGGAGTCAGCTCTCACTGAGTCATCACCGAGTCATTGCCTGCCCAATTATGCTTCAATGTGCGATTGTTCTCAAGATAAGTGCAATCTCGAACACTAGAGAGGTATTTAGGATTAGGGAACCTGTGGCTGCTGCTGCTCATATGGTGGTGACCAAGTAAGTCATAGTCAGTATCAGCATGTATGGCATTGAGTACTACCTAGGGCATATTCATCAGCAAACTAACCCTTGCCATAATGCTCTGTAGGGGTCTGTGAAGTCTACACAGATCTGCATTACTAGGTACCTTTCTGTAAAAATTCTGTAAGCTCTGCACAACCTTGTAAGGATGAGGGTTAGTTTGCTGATGTTGTGATTGCTTACATGCTCATCACCATGGCACACAGCGCTCCGAACTTGAGTTCCATTGTCATGGTTGTTCTCATCGTCCCTGTTGGAAGTGGAATGGGAGATTGGTGGTGAGGGGAGGGCAGCCACCCGGCACTGCTGTGTGTTTGAAACATGATGGTGGGGCTGGGTGGAGTCTCTGATCCCGAACTGGTGTGACAGGTTGGACTGCCGTTGTGGGGCCTGTGGGCCATCCTTTGAGGCTGGGTCATGCATGATCTGATCTTCACGGTCTTCCTTGGCAGGTGGGTGGTCTTGTTCCCTGATTTCTTCCTCTCCATGTGAATGGTGGTTGTTACTGTATGATGGTACTTGATCTTTGTAAAAATGATTAACAAGTTGAAGAACTTGAATAAAAAACATCAACATACCATGTTCGTTGTTGAAATCGAGTGCACCTCTGCATGCGCCATTGACATCCATAAGGTGACTGTGATCCTCATCCCATTCATATAACCAATCATTGTTGATTGTCATGCCGTTGTTCTCGTCATTGGAGTCGATGGGTGGCCGCTGGAGACACTGCTTGTGAGCTAGAAAATGATGAGCGAAAGATGACAAACCGCTATGATACCGCCTAGATGAGCCACTGCATTGTTCTTACTAGAGCAATCCCTTTCATATTCTTGCAATGTTCACCTGCTGACAAATGTGGGAGCTTGCGGCTGCAAACCAAAATGGCCTCCCAGACCTGAGTGCTTGATTGGCTGGGAATCTGAACTGAAGGGGTCAGAGTCTGGGTAGTTGTTCATTGCTGTGTCCTGGTCTAAGGAAGTTAGCATATAATGCAGTAACCTGCTGGAATGCTGACCTTGGCTGGCTTCTTCATGGTCTTTTTCTTTCTGGGTCAATGGGAAGTGGGAGCCGTCTTGTTGATGGATTCATTGGCAAGAAGATCCTTGGATGGGCCAAGTGCATGCTGGGTTTGTTTGATAGTGATGGCAGTCTTCTGCAGTTGGGCAGCATGACCACCTTTTCCAGCTGTCGAGCAAACTGGATGCGTTGTCTGGGAGAGTCTGGATTTGCTGGTATTTGCGATGGGTGAAGCATCAGTGCGGCAAGTTGGAGCCATAGGACGGGAGGCTGAGAAATACCTCGAGGAGGCCTTGACGGCAGGCTACCTCTTTATATTTTCTGTCCTGTAGCCTAGGCGAGTTTCATTACCTCTTTGGCCGCCCATCGAGTCCTTGATTGAGTTGGGTTGGTGGTGGGATACATCAAAAGAGGTCATGGAAATGGTGACTCACCCAGGTGGTAGCCATGTGTTCAACACTGAACAGATGGCACACAACTTGAATCCTGGAGCCGATCTCACACAGACAGGGCCACAATTGTATGGTCAAACATGTTATTTTGTCTCTCGCAACACAAACTAGGACTAGTCTTGTAGTACAAGGATTTGAGATTCACCATCAACAGTTCTCTGTGACGTTACAATTTATTGGTTGGATGTGCACAATGTAGTGGTTAGGTGTTGCAAAGGCATCGACATCAGTTCGAGACAATAGTCCTTGAACCCAGGGGTAGGTAGAGACACCGATGATGTGGGATAGTCGACAGTGTATGTGATGGTGATGGTGTGTCAGAGCATGTATGCCGTGGATGGATTTGGGGAGAGGGGAAGACCGGTTTGGATGGTGATGGATACTGCTAATCATACAATGGTGACAGACTTGTAGGTTGGTGGTGGGTGGAAACGTCTGAATCGCCTTCGTCATTGATGGTAGAGTATGTGGGATAGAACAAAGTCTTTGTGAATCATCTCTTCAATGACACAATCAATGTTTAACTCCCACCTGAGATACTGACATATTTATCTTTTCATTTGATTGATCTCCTGCAACTGGAACCTGCCCTGCCAGTTTACAATGATCGACCATGACTTGTTGGAGTAGGTGTTGCCACAGGTGACCTTTGATGCGAGCAGATACAACTAGTCAGTGGCCCAATGATTCCCAAGCAGTCAGAAAATGCACCTTGAGTTGCTGTAACCTGACGAGGGTGGCAAACTCACAAATGAATGGTCCTTGTTCCATGCAGGGCACACACCACAAAATGGGTAGTTTGATAGCAAAGGAGGGGATCCTTGGGGCAGGCAAAGGGATGGGCAAAGAACCGTGAAGTTTGCTTGTGGCTGTAAAAAGGATCTTGCCTACTCGAGGCGCTGTGTCAAGGAGGTTCGGCAGAGACAAGTTTAGGAAAATTGTCCCAACTTGAAGGAGGGAGTAAAAAGACTCACCTAAGGTTGGGAGTATGAAACACAGGGATGAGAGGCATTGTGGGTTGACCTGCATGCCAAGTGATGACTAGTTTTCTGTTTTGAAGTGCGGTACTTCGAAATCTGCCCGCTCAAGCTTGGCGAATAGACGGTCATATATGCAACAGAAAACAATGTCCTCATGATGGCAAATTGGATCGTTTTGAACTCTGCAGATGAAGAGATGACTTCGAGTGAACCTTTTAGATTTGTATGTGCTTTTAACAATAGTGTATGGTGCTTGAATATAATATCTATGGGGATAGTCAGTGGCATGTTCGAGAGAACATGAACTATCACTCTCGAACAGGAACTATTACTTACAAGAAATATTGTAGTAAGCTGGTATCATAAGTGCGGAGAGATCCATTTTGTCCTCTGTAAAGTTATTGAGCAGTCAAATAGATAACCACCATATGTATCAACTGACCACTGGCAATCACAACACATTTCAAGTTCACGAGATCTTGCAATGTGTTTAGTCAGTGCCTTGTGGTAATATCCGATACCATGCTTCAAACACTCAACAAGACCATTGTTGCTGATGTGGTCAAGGTGCGGCTGCAAATCTGCCTCATCTATATTCAGGAACTGGTCGGTGTTGTTGTCAGAGGTGCAATGCAACAGTAAATCATCTATGTTACGATTCACCAGTACTCTTTTCCTTTTCTCATGATTAACCTTGCATTGTATTCATACAAGTCGTCTGTTCAACTCCCGCCTCGTACATCTTTTCCCTCTTTGAACATGTGACTTCTTCCATCCGGCAATGGCCATTTCTCCATGTGATTCCACAGTTATCACGCCTTGATGATGCCATCCTTATCTTTGTAATAATAGCTGATGCATCATCCTCTTATTGGCTGTTCTTGTCATACAACGCATCATCCTTATTTCCATTCCATTATTAGTATCTTGTTCACATGGTCTGTGCTCTGGACCCTTACATATAAATATGCGACTTCCACTGTAGTCGACCCTTAGCTTAGACCTCCCTTGTCTACCTTGTACTTTGTGCATAGCTAAGGCAATCCACTCGGTTCCTCGCCCTCCTCTCATCCCTCGGTCTCTTATCCCTTGACCTGGATTCTATCCAGTCCCTTGAACCCTTGACCCGGTCAGGTGAGCTATTGAGCCCCTGCATCCAGTTTCCTCTGTTGCTATTGTTGTGTACTATGCCTAGCGAAATTCATTGAATCCTTCGACCGGTTACCTGTTATCATCTCGGGACCCCACCGCAGGACGACTCACTTCACCTTGTGTATGCTTATGCGTCCAAGGATACCCTTCGTCCTAGACCTCTCTTGTCCTTCAAGGGCTACATTTGGTCCTACCTGGGTTGAGCATAACAGCCTATGGTTAGGTGGCACTGGTGTCACAATGAAATGAACACGATGGCAGGCCTCGTTGGAGTGTATTCCATGATGGCAAGGTATGCTGGCTTGGACATGGTGATCATCAATGAAGGGTAGTGAGGAATAGTGAAGCTTTGGAGGTGGATGTCCATGTCAAGAGGGCGCGAGCTAAATGAATCATGAGTGATGGACAGACCACCACCACCCGACTTGCTTACCTTGGTGAGAAGTTGAAAATGGCATGCTATGGAGTGCCTATCCACTCTCTGAGATCTCGGGCATTTGCAAGCAATACACCACAGGCCATGATATGTGTCTTGATCTCGGTCTGTGCAGAGATGTACCATGTCCTTGAAATAATTACCTCATACATAGGACCCACTTTCCCGCCAATGAGTTGAACCTCGTCGGCAATAAACAGGGCAATCATCTGGAGTTCTTCCTCTGACACCATCTGCATGACAGAATGTCCCACTGTCGACAGTTGGTTATCAAATGGGTAGGAAAATCGTTCCAAGCACTCACTTGATTCAGCATACACACAATGACATCCCATTTATCCAGTAAACACAAGTCTGCACTTGTCTTGCCCATTAAGCTCATGATCTCCTTCCCGCCCTGTACACCGCTAAACTTGTGATGCCACTCTGTGACACGCTGATAGACCATCTCCTGATATGGCTCCACACAAACCACCCTCAACTTGTCCCTTTTATTCCACAGCTTGAGGAGTGTGAATTCAGCACAGATGGTTTTTCCACTGTCCATGGGAGCACCAACAAACATGTTTTTGTCAGAGGTGTAGAGTACTTGGAACACTTGGGTTTGGACTTTGTTGAATGTCTGGATTGTGTTCAAGTAGATTGCCTCGAACTCTTTGTTGTGCAATACAGAGAGAGGTAGAGGTTGGAGCTTGAGGAGGGGCATCGGAGGTAAGAACTTTTCAGGTAGAATGAGGTGCTTGAATGAGATAGGCAGTCTTGTCTCTGCGTGAAACCACCTATCCAATACTACTGAAATGTAGTAATTGGGAGGGATGGGCTCGAACATTGGCACAGTGATAGTGATACTTCCACATACCACTGATGAAGGATGAATATATCATGGAAGAGGATGATCTTGCTGTTGACATCCTCAACAAGAATGAAGAACATCTTGGCACCACCGTATATCTTCTCCTCCCAGTGGAAATCGGGGACAATGGGTAGGTCAATACACAGGAGGGAACAAGTGATTGGTTGTACTTGTGCTTGCAGTCTAGGAACTTCAATCAAGATTGCGCTCAGTGCAATGAAAAATAAACACCTACTGTAACTTAGGGAAGTTGTGGATGAGTTGGTGAACGAGGCAGCCAGCATTGGAAATGCCAATGAGCTCTCCAAGCTCAGGCAGGTTCAGATCAAAGTTCTGGTACCATGGCTAGAATAACCAAACATTTGTATTAGCAACTCACTCAGTGACATCCTGCACATGCAGACACATGAATTGATTGCCCTCCACCTTCCTGATTACTTCCTGAGGCACGCCCTTGAACTGGTGAAATGGCGTCATTGAACTCCACCTAGTTCCATTAGTCAGGGATTAAAGGGCAATAGGAGACATCTGGACTCACATTCATCATTCTACCATCTTGTACAATGCGAGACATGCCTGAGCTGGTACAGCCCAACCTTGCTTAAGACAAATTTCAAACATTGCATGTAATATGCATCTGGCTGATTGCTGTATGCACACCATGTCTGTGACCAATGCAAATCCTGAACAAAACTGCAATTATAAATAACAGGCCAATAGTGGACCCAAACAGGACGCACCATCAAGCTTGAGCTGGGATATATATGCTTGCAGAAGCCTGTTGATTTTGGTGGCAGACTCATCGACACTCTCCTTGACAGGGATAGGTACGCGTTCCAACAGCTTCACAAGTTCAAGCTTCTCCGCTTGTTGTACCTTGAGACACCGATGTGAGCGAGCTGATCCAACAGCAAAAAAAAATTGTGAATCACTTACAGGTAACAATTTGAACTTGTTCGAGAGCACAAACACTCAGAACAGTTCCAGAGATCACATTGTCGGTTGCAAGTGCTGGTTATCCATTGCCATTGAGTTATGGGTGACATAATAATGCGATGTGATATGACCTAGTTCTGTGCTCTGAAATCGACCAGAAGAGTGCTTGTACTTGATGAGATGACCTTTCTCAAGGAGGACTGTGGCAGAATGGACAATATTGGCATGTTTCTGAATCAGGCCATTGTCATCCTCCTGGTAGTCAACTCTGACTCTGTACAGTTTGGGAGACTTGAGCATACACATGTATCTAGCAACATTGGTTCAGAGATGGGAAAAGTTTATGAGCGAAATGAAAACACTCACAGATATGTGTATCCCAGCCATTGCACTGCTTCATCACAATTCCTGACCATTCCAAGTACAATCTCCACGTTCAAATTATCCACCAATCTGAACATAAACTGCAATTCAATGGGTAGCTGCTGGTTCATAAGCGATAGGTAATACTGAAGCTCCAAGTGATTCATGATGATGATGCTTTCACCATAGGTGTCATATTGTGGCCGTCCAGCACGTCCAAGCATCTGGAGGACGTCTTGGGAGGATAACTCGACCCACTGTCCCTTCTCAGGATTGTATATTTGCATCCCCTTATTGATAATGGTGTGTGTGGACAAGTTAACATCCCACGTGAGGGTTGCTGTGCATACTAGCACCTATATGGAACCATCCATAAAAAGCTCCTCAATAAGGGTCCTGTTCTCTCTCGACATACTGGCATGATAGATTGCAAATCCAAAAGGAAGGAGGTCCCTTAAATTGCTATCCTTGACATTCCCCACTTCCCCTGTCAAAATCTCCCGTGTAGCAGAGCTGGGTCAGGCAAACTGGGTGATTGTCTCCTTTTTGATAGCCAGCTCTAGAGCCATCTTGGCAGTTTCCTCGTGTGAATGGACGAAGAAAAGGGTTTGGTTCTTCCCCGCCTGGTCAAGGAGTTTCTCATAGCAGACCTCGTTCATCACCTGGAATCACTTGATAGCTTTCTTTTTGGTGACACCGATGAATTGTCGTTGGAGTCCACATGGATGGTAGGAAGCATCAAAGTAGAAAAGTCCTTTTGACTCATCCACGTGGAGGAAGGTGGCCATGTCTTGGTAATTGGGTAATGTCGCAGACAGTCCAATGATGCGAATGTAGTCGCCACTCTGCTCCATCCTCTGAATTGTATGCACGATGACACTGTCCAGAACAGGGCCATGCTCGTTGTGCAATAGATGAATCTCGTCGATGATCATAAGGTGAACAAGATTTGTATAGCTGGTGTCTGTGCTCTTGTGAGTGATAACGTCCCACTTTTCTGGCATCATCACGAGGATTTGTGTCTTGGAGATTTGCTGCTTCATCATTTGTGTCAAACTAAGTAAAGGGCAGAGATGCCCACTATATGAATTAGAGAAAAGTACTAAAGTAAGTAGGATAGAACTCACCTCAGCTGCTGCCCAAGGAGGTGCAAGACAACTGAGGAGTTTGAAAAAGTGAAAGGAACTTTATATTCATGGGCAGAGATGTGCTTGTATCAACCTAAGTGATCCCAAAAAGGATATATAAAAAGGGGATAAGTGAAAAAGGAAGAGTCCAAGCAAAACTCCGGAACTAAGTCCTGTAATTCTGATGCTAACTCCGGACAGACTCACTGATCAAGGTCTCTGGACTCAGACAGGAGTGCTTGGAGTAGATCAGATACTTCAGACTTACTTCCAGATTTGACACTCCCACTTGAGCGCAATCAAAGTCCCATAGCTTGAATGAACTTCCAATGGGGCTCTCTTGCAAGTGCCTTCATAAGGATGTCTGCTGTCATGTCTGCAGTAGGGATATAGTAGATAACAGCTTCTCCTTTGCCCACCAAATCATCTTAGACAAAGTGGAATTTGTGCTGGATGTGCTTGGTCCAAGCTCGGAACTGAGGGTCATGGCATATTATGATTGCAACTTGATTGTCAGAATTGAGTACTATGGGCTTCCATTGTGGATGTCCTATCTCCTCAAAAAAACTCCGAAGCCATGCAAGGTGCTGTCTAGCCATGAGTAACTGGAGGTGGAGCGGGAGTTGTTGGGATTTTGAGACCAACCAGCGTCAGAGTATCTATGAAAGTCCATGTCCATGGAGATGTTGTTTCCATTGTATCGGAGCTCCATGTCCGGAGTAGCCCAGACATACTGGAGTACACACTTGGCTGCTTCCCAATGGCATGCTTTGGGAGCTGCGCTGAAATGGCTCAATGTTCTGACTGAAAATGCTAGGTCTGGGTGTGTTCCCAGCATAAGGTACATCAAGGACCTGATGACTGTGAGGTAGGACACCTGTTGGTTACTAATGAGTATCTCTGGGAGCACAGAGTTGTCCTCCAGGTCAGTTGCAGAGAGTGCAGTTCCATGTACCATTGGAGTCCAGACCGGGGTTGCGTTTTGCATTCCGGTGCGCTCCAGGACAGTCTTGGCATACTGGGATTGGGACAAGGTGATGGTCCGGAGTTTCCGATCCCTTCGGATTTCAATGCCTAAGATGTGTTTGGCTTCTCCTAAGTCCTTCATTTTAAAGGTGGAGGATAACATTGCCTTGACAGAGTTCATGTAGGACCTGGAGTTGGCAGCAAGGAGTAGGTTGTCGACATATACAACTAGGAAACAGGCTTGTCCATCCTTTCAGAGGACATAAAGATATGTTTCTACATCTAGGTGTGTGAAGCCCAGCTCTCCGAGCTTCTTGTCCAAGGTTTTGTTCCAGGTTCGTCCAGCCTGCTTAAGTCCATATAATGAGTGTCGGAGTCACCAGAAATATCCAGGTTGGATAGGAACTCTGGGCAGAAGTAGGAGGTACAACTCCTCCTCAAGCTCTCCATTTAGGTTGGCTGTGGAGATATCCATTTGGTCCAATTCTACATTGAGCTTTGCAGTGAGTAAGACGATGGTCTGGACAGAGTCAAGGTTAGCCACTGGAGCAAATACCTCCTGGTAGTCAACTCCTTCCTTTTGTGTGAAGCCTTGGGTGACAATCTGGACTTTGTAGTAATCGACCTTGCCATTTTCATCGTGTTTGATTTGGAACACAGGTTTGGAGGTGATCAGAGTTATGCCTTCCGGAATTGGGACAGTCTCATAGATGTGGTTTGAGTTGAGGCTGAGGAGTTCGTCTTCCATAGCAGATTTTCATAGGTCTGCATCCAGAAGTGTGCAGGCTTCCTTGATGAATGTTGGCAGTGTGCCTTCAGAAGTGGCAGTTCCTGCGAAGATATAGTCCTCCAGGTTTTCCTCCATGCTGCAGAATGCTTCAGATTGCTCTGAAGGTTCAGGATTTGGAGTGTCTGAACATTTAGTCTTTCGCTCTGTTTTCTCATCTAGCGTGCATTGATAGTCCCTGTTGTGATTTGTGGGCTGGCGGACTCAAGAGCTTCTGTGAACTCCAGCAATAACCCATGCTGGAGATGGTGGTCGTGGAACCAGATTCAGTGCATGGGCAGGAGCAGGAGCAGGACCAGGCACGGGAATGGGAGCAGGAGCGGCAGCAGGAATGGGAGCAGGGACAGGAGTATTGAGATGGAGTTGGTCCAGTTGGTCCAGTTGGTTGACAAGAACATCTATGGGATCATCTCCCACTGCTTCCGGAATGTCTGGAGCTTCAGGAGGGTTGGAGCCATTTTCCTCTGTGTTGTCCTGGCATTTCAACTGAGGTAGGTGCTTCAGGATGAGTCCCTCCCACTGCTCCTTGATGGGGCTTTTCCAAGGAGTGGACTCCACATTGGAGATGGTTTTTGATTCATCAAACCTGACATGGTGACTGGAGATGATGGTTCAACACTAGAGGTCAAGAGGCTTGTATGCCTGCTGTCCATATATATATCCGAGCATGACACATTTTGTTCCGTGTGACCGGAATTTGCCTCCTCGTTGTTCCTTTGGTACTAGGGCATAGGCAAGGCATCCAAATGGGTGGAATAGTGTTGGGTCTACTTTCCGGTCAAATAGGACTTGGTATGGGATTTTGCCTCCGAGAGCGGAGATCGGACTTCGTGCGGTGATGTATGCTGCAGTGGACATGGCATCTGTCCAGAACGACTTTGGGAGTTTGGAGTCTTCCAACATAGTGTTGGCAAGGATGGAGAGGGTTTGGTTCATGCGTTCTGCAAGTCCATTTTGCTCCAGGGTGTATGGTGCAGACATTTCATGTGCAGTCCCATCTCTTTGGAGTTGGTTTCGGAACTCCACCCCTGTGTACTCACCACCTCCGTTGGATCAGAGGAACTGTGTATGCATTTCTGATAGCTCCTCCCTGTCGATCTCCTGCTTGAAGAGAGCTCGGACATCCACTTTCCAAGTGTTGTAGGTTGATAGAACATCACTTTTCTTCTTCAGGAAGTAGATCCATGGGAAGTGAGAGTAGTCATCAACTATGAGAAGCTAGTACTTGTGTCCATCTTGGGATTGTGGAGATATTGGACCTCTGATGTCCGAGTGGACAATCTGGAGTGGTCTGGAGGCTCGGACCTCATCCTGGGAGATGAATGGGAGTTTCTTCATCTTCCCTAGGGTGCATGACTCGCAGAAGTCCAGAGTTCCAGAGATGGCATCAGTGCCTTTGAGTTGTCCATGGCAAACCATTTGTTCAATCCGGGCAACGGAGATGTGTCCCATGCGGTGGTGGAGGAGGTTGACATCGATGGAGACAAGTCCTGCCTCTGGAGTTACCATTGGTTCAACTCCTGCATGGTAGAGTGCATGTATGTGCATTCTAGTCATTATCGTCTCTTTTCCCTTCTGTATGAAGCATGAGGACGAGTTTGCAGGAAAAATAGTGGACAGTCCAACTGCAGATGATCGAGTCACAGAAATGAGTGATAGTCGGAAGTCCGGAACCAGAAGGACATTGCTTAGTGTGATTTCATAAGTCTCCCCCCTTACTACGGAGGGGAGTGCCACGTTTCTGATGCCAATTGCATGGGTCATGACATTGTTTCCTAAGGTGACCGGATGTGGAGTCTGGAGCAGAGTGTAGGAGCAGAACCAGGAGTGGTGTGAAACCATGTGGGATGTAGCTCCGGAGTCAATGATGATGTTGTCCTTTGTGTTTCCATTGGGTTCAGATGACAAATAGGCCTGAATGTGCTTGATTAAAGACTTTGATACATGTGCACTAGCTACGTTTGCTCATTCCAGAGGTCTGAAGTTCTGATCCAGAGGGTCCTCTGACATATTTGCCTTATCCTTTCCTTTTCCCCTTCCTCCACCCCCCTTTCAGAGTTCCTTAATCCACCCTTGATATGCATAGCAGTTGTTGCTATCATGTCTGTAGTGCTGGTGGTGTTCACACCAGGTTGATGAGGTGTCCTTATATCTGGACTTGTTTGAGGCCTTTAGGGTGGAGTCAGAAAATCTGGATGGGTTCAGTCATGCTTTCTCAGAGGTGATCTGGATTTCCATGGAGTTGAAGGAGAGTTTGTCTTCTTCGACGGAGTTGATGACAGTGGAAGTGAAGGTGCTCACTCCGGAGTCTTCAGAAGGGAGTTGAGAAAGATGAAGGCAAGAACTTTCTGATCGACTGTGAACTTCATTCTGGCTAGGTGGGTCTCTAAAGTCTGGATGGAGGCAATGTGCTCCGAGATGGGGGTGGTTCTGTCCCATGAAGATGCAAACAATTGTTGGTAGGAGTAGAACACAGAGGAAAGGTTTGCTGATTGGTGAAGTTTTAGAAGGGTGTCAAAGAGCGCCTTTGCGGAGGTGTGGGTCTGTGTCTTTATTAGCAGAGCGTCAGAGATGTGGTCCTATATGATGCTGTGCACCTTCTCATCATGCTCCAACCATTTTCGGAGTTCCTTGTCAGAGGACGTCAAAGTGTTGGAGGAGGCTGCTTGTTACAACCATGTAACAATGGAACACCAAGGTGTATTCCAAGTCTATATCTTCCTAAGGTTGCAACAACCGAAGGTCCTAGAACTTATGACTGGCCTAGGTCTTAGCCTTGACGAAGGACTAAGAGGTGGCTGATATCAAGGACGAAGCCTTGTATCAAGCAGAGAGTGAGAGACGAGGCGAGTGAAGAAAGACTTTACACCATAGATTGTGTAGGTCTAATGAAACGATTTCTTTTTACTTACTGAAATTCTTCTTATCATTTTCTTTTATCTTATCTTATCTCTTGATCTTATCTTATCAAGATCCTTCTCAAACATTCTATGACCTTCTATGTTCTATACCTGCCCTAAAGTACTTGTAGTATATAAGTAGTTACTTCACCATGTATTGTCTTTAGCTTTGGAATTCCACTTCTTCACTTTGAATATCGCATTTGCAACTCTTAGTGCTTTGTTGTTTTCTTGTCATTTCATAATTCCAAAGCTACCCTTTTGTCGCCGATCTCTTCGGTCCCCGACTCCCTTTCTTCGTTGTTATCCATACCAGCTTCGCCTTCGGACGCACACTTTGTTGCACCGTTGTCTTCTTCATCCCGCTCATCGTTAAAACTCGTTTCCTCCCACCTTCTGCATGTATCGCTCTTCGCGAAGCACATCATAGTTGGATCCCAGACTTAAGGGAAATCTGCAGACCCGCATAAGGTCATCGGAAAGCAACCGAGTAAACTGCTGCATATATGGTCGTCCGCCGTCTAAACAAGGATAATATTGCTACCGGGCATAGTGCATTAGCCCCCGTTGTCAGCTGAGTGCCTAGCTGTCCATATCCTTCTACACTAGTGAAGGCGGGTTCTTGTGATCACCTGTAAACATCATGACTAACGAGGGTAGTATTCCCTCTTGCCGTAGCCAGGCAATTCCGGTTCCTCCCTCCTCGTTTGCCGCTGGAGAATTTTGAGAATATCCTACTCCCGCCTTTGGTCTTGAGCACTGGGGAGTCACGATCCCTAACCAGTGTACTTGGACTATGCGTTTCGCAACCACGGACCCCCTCACACGACTTCGTCGTTTTTATCGCCGTGTTCGGCTGGTTCTGGCTGGGCCCAGACAACTTATCTGTATTGCCCTCGGAGACTTCCTCCAAGAATACCTTCAACAAACAAGATAGCTTCTCTCTCTCCTCATCCTCCTCATCATCGTAGACGGATCATCTATTGGTACGACTACTCTCGAACTTGAGTAGAGTATCAACAAGGACCTCTTCCATACCTCCGCCCCCGCCAAATATTCAGGAAAAATCCTTGATATGTCTAGACCTTACCCACCCTCACGACCAACCTTCCAAGCTCTTCAGGAGGGGAGCTTTGCAGAGATAAGCGCTGCATTGGAGGACATTGCCATGACTCCCTTGCCACCCTCCACTCCTGCCACGCCCCTCCCCGCTCCAGTTCCTCACATCTCCCCCATCACATATATGCCAACTACCTTTAATCCGGTGGCACCCCGCTCTCCATTGTCGGAATTCAACCAACGATATAATGACTGGAGAACAAGATTCTCCTACAACCTGGTCAATGCAGGACCTCCACCTGCATTTCCTTCTCCCGCCACCGTTATTCCCCCAGTACCTTCGAGGCCGCTCCCTCAGGTACCATCCTGTCCCTCATCAATCGGCAGTCCTCG
Organism: Boletus sensibilis; assembly: GCA_038092655.1. Taxonomy (NCBI): domain Eukaryota; kingdom Fungi; phylum Basidiomycota; class Agaricomycetes; order Boletales; family Boletaceae; genus Boletus; species Boletus sensibilis. Next base: position 47,657 of record JBBPQU010000022.1, on the reverse strand, counting down.
CCCCGCTGCACGTGGATTCGCTCGACCCCGTCTTGGCAAGTCGCTTGCCACAAAGCCATCCCAATATGATGGCAACAAGGATGGATTCGTCACTTGGTGGCAGTCTATCACAGTTTTTCTTAGAGGCTTCAAGGAGGAACCCTCGGATAGCCAAAAGATACTTATCGTAATTTCGTACATGCAAGGAAAGAACGCTGCAGGACGTTTCGCAGACCTTGCCATTCAAAGAGGTGTTGATCAGACCTGGTCCTTCACCACTTTCGAAACAAGTATCAAAAAGCAGTTCCAACCCGCCGGCCTTAAGCGACAGGCCGAAGCAAAACTTTTTGCCCTTAAACAAGGCAAAGACACGGTGGAGGATTACTTCACCAAGCTCCATCAGTTGGCTCTCGAAGCCGACTTCAACGTAAGGATCAACAGTTGCACAATCATAAACCAAATCTGCCACAGTGTTCGCCAAAACTTAGTGGACCACGTTGAAAACAAAGACGATCAATTAATTGACTCTACCGACGTCAAAGAATGGGAAGACGCTTTGATGCAAGCAAAGGAAGTGATTTGAGAAAGAAGCGAACGTCGTCGCAATGCGACGGGACCCACGTACGCTCCTCGTTTCACCCCTCGTAAGCCATACGTCCCCCCAGCTGGTCCTTTCCCCTCCATTCCTCCTGTCCCATCTCGACCTCATCCAAATGCCACTGGCACTTTCCCCAGCCGAGGAGCCCCTATGGAGCTTGATAAGGCTCGTGCCAAAGGAGTATGCTGAGTTTGCAAAAAGCCATGGCCATGTTCCGACCATCCCCCTCGCCCTCGTCCCTGCGTTCATACCATCCAATGGGGTGGTCAAGAAATATCTCAATCTCAATTTGGAGCACTGCGCGCTCTGATGGAAAAGGCCAAAGGTGATGAGAACACACCTGAGGAAACTCCCGCGAACAATGTAGTACAAGAATCGTCTTTTCAGTCTGTACAGTAGATAGCAGTCGATCTATTGTACCTTTTAAGTCATTGTCAAATAACCGATATGCAATTTAGTCATGCAATGATGAGACTGAAACTAACGCGCGAGTAAACCTTCTGAAAACTACCTTAGAGGTAGTAAGACAAAATAAAGAAATACCACTACCAGTGAGAGGATCTCCGGGTGTGGCCGGATATGATCTGTACTCTGCGGTAGATACGGTAATCCCCGCTCGAGGACAAGCATTGGTTTCAACCAAGTTGTCTATAAAAATCCCAAAAGGACATTATGGCAGAATCGCCCTGCGAAGTGGTCTTGCTGTAAAAAAGAAAATTACTACTGGAGCTGGTGTAATCGACTGTGACTATCGAGGAGAAGTCATGATTCTGTTGATGAATCTTTCAAACGAAGAGTTTGTAGCCAAAGCTGGAGAGCGAGTGGCACAACTCATACTTGAAAAGATCTCAACACCACCAGTAAAGGAAGTAAAATCCTTGGGAGAAACAGATCGAGCTAACAAAGGTTTTGGAAGTACTGGGTCAACTTCTAAAATCAGAGGTAGTTCATCTCAAACATGGTTGAACATGATTGATCCCTGGTCTATTTGATGGATGAAAGCTCAAGCTTCCCATTCAGATATGAAGCGAAACATCGCCCATCTACAATCCTTTGTCCATGAAACAAGGAAAGTAGAAGTTACCCCTGAACTCATCTCAGATCTAAAAGAGATGACAGATGAAAATGCTCATTGGATTCTTCGAGATTTACAAAAGAAGCCAAAGTTTCAAAAAGCTTCTCCACGAAGAAAAGATCAAAACTTCCTTGAACTCCCAGCTACTTTGAGACTCCCTGACAGAAGCACTGCTGAAGTCAAAGCCTTGGTAGATTCGGGATGCACTGGATCTTCTATCCATGAGAACTTCGTATCTGAAAAAGGGGTACCAACTCATTTGCTTCCTAGACCAATGTCAGTGTATAACGCTGACAGATCTCTTAACTCATCGGGACAAATCAACAAGTTTGTCATTGTCGAAATGGAAATTAAGGGTCATAAAGAACAATTAGCCCTTGCCATCACTAACCTCAGTCCTAATACCATCTTTTTGGGTCATGATTGGTTAAAAGCCCATAATCCAGAAATTGATTGGAAAACAGGCCAAATTGCATTCTGATGCGAGGATGATCATATGCCTCAATTGGAAGATTGTGACGATGACAACGATGACGATGACTTTTCTCCCTCACAAGGAGATCGTCTTTTCAAACTTAATACCGATGAATACCTCCGGAATACAGCTACTGATATAGCTGCAAAAGACTACGTGACCAAAAAGAAGAAAACCTTTAAGGAAGCAGCCCCTGAGTACATTCACAAATATGAAGATGTATTCGCCAAGGAAAGTTTTGACAAGCTTCCCCCAAGACGTCCTTGGGACCATGCTGTCGAACTCCTTCCTGGAGATCACACGGTAGACTGCAAAGTTTATCCTTTGAACCCAGGAGAACAATCAGAACTCGATGCATTCCTAGAGGAAAACCTCAAATCTGGTTGTATACGTCCCTCCAAATCCCCATTCACTTCTGCCTTCTTCTTTATCAAGAAAAAGAATGGTCGCCTTTGCCCCATACAAAATTATCGAAAGCTAAACGAAATCACCAGATGCAATCGATATCCCCTCCCTCTCATATCCGAATTAGTAGACAAACTAAAAGCAGCCAAATACTATACGAAATTTGATGTAAGATGAGGATACAACAATGTACGAATGGCCGAAGGAGATGAATGGAAAGCAGCCTTCAGAACCAATTGAGGATTATTCGAACCCCTCGTAATGTTCTTTGGGTTGACAAACTCTCCCACAACCTTCCAAACAATGATGAACTCTCTCTTCAGAGATCTAATCAATTGAGGAGTGGTCGTTGTGTACATCGATGATATAATGATCTTCACTAAAACTCTAGAAGAACATTGGAAGGTTGTAAGAGAAGTGTTACAAATACTTTGAGATTCGCATCTGTACCTACGTCACGATAAATGCGATTTTGAAGTCCAAGAAACTGAATTTCTTGGGTTAATTGTAGCACAAAACGAGGTCAAAATGGACCAAAAGAAGGTTTCGGCAATAAGAGACTGGCCAATCCCCACGTCGAAGAAAACTCTTAGAGGATTTTTAGAATTCCTCAATTTCTACCGACGATTCATTAAAGACTTCTCCAAAATAGCACGTCCTCTCAATGCGCTTATGTCGAATAAAAAAGAGTTTGATTGGTCACTCAAATGTCAGCAAGCCTTCGAAGAACTCAAAAACATAGTATCAACGGCACCTGCCCTAGCTATGCCCACCGATCAAGATCCTTTCCGAATTGAAACCGATGGATTGGGTATTGGTGTAGGTGCAGTGCTAAGTCAACAACAAGAAGGAAAATGGCATCCAGTTGCCTTTATCTCTAGATCTCTTAACGATACAGAGTGAAACTATCACACTGCTGATCTTGAGATGTTAGCAGTAATGTTTGCCTTGAAAGAGTGGCGACACTACCTTCTTGATGCTGTATACCCGGTGGAGGTTCTTACCGACCACAAAAATCTTGAGTTCTTCAGAAAACCACAAGACCTCTCTCGCCGTCAAGCTAGATGGCAACAAATCGTCCAGGAATACCGATTAGTTTTTAACTATCAACCTGGCAAAACCAATCCCACAGACCCTCTGTCCAGGAGGCCAGATTATGAGAAGGGGGTAAACAGTGATAATTTACAACAAACGCTGCTTCCAGACTCCCTTTTCGTTAAGGCTATCGCTTCTCAAGACATTCTCGATCGCATTGCCAAGTTACAATACAAATTAGAACACTTTGCACAAGAAGGTCTTTTGAAAGTTGACTCGCCCTGGACACAAAAAGACGGATTAGTACGGTGGAAAAATCTAATTTACATCCCAAACCATCTTCAACTAAGAGAAGAGATTATAAAAGCCAATCACGATCATCCTATTTCAGGACATCTGGGTATCAAATGCACCTGAGATCTGATCATGAGTGAATATTACTGGCCCTCTCTTCAAAAAGATGTAGAGAAATATGTATCTGGATGTGATATATGCCAAAAAGTCAAGGCAAAAACCACTTCCTTACACTCCCCTCTCCACCCCAATGAAATCCCATCTGTCCCCTGGGAAATTATCTCAGTAGATCTGATCAGCCCCTTACCACAGTCACAAGGAAAAAATACTATCCTAGTAGTGGTAGATCGATTTTCTAAGATGGTTCACCTTATCCCAACCACCGGCACTGTAACTTCTCAAGGAGTTGCTACTCTATTCAGAGACAACGTGTTTAAACTACACGGCACTCCAAGAAAAGTAATCTCAGACCGAGGTCCCCAATTCGTATTATCGTTCATGAAGGACTTTTATACTCTCCTAAGAATCAAAGGAAATCCGTCTACAGCATACCACCCACAAACAGACGGACAAACTGAACGAGTCAATCGTGAAGTAGAAAAATACCTTTGAATCTACGTAAATCATCGACAAACGGATTGGGCTGACTGGCTTCCTCTTGTGGAGTTCACTCACAACTCACAAACGTCAAGTGCTACTAAAGTTTCACCCTTCATCCTAAATTTCGGACAACAACCCACCATACCAAATAAACAAATCGAAGTCCAAAACGATTCCGCAACTACTTTCGTCAACCAGATGAAAGCACACTATGAAGTTGCCAAGAAAGCACTTGAAAAAGCCGCTGAGGTTATGAAGAAGTCTCACGACAAAAAGGTCCAACAAGTCAAAGAATATTCTGTGGGACAACAAGTCCTCTTGGACGGAAAGAACATCCGTACCGACAGACCCACTAAAAAATTTGATCACAAAAGATATGGTCCTTTTAAAGTTAAACAAAAAGTCGGAGTATCAGCGTACGAGTTGGAATTACCAACTACATGGAGAGGAATTCACCCCGTTTTCAACGAATCACTCCTCACTCCATATACCGTTGGATCATTTCCTTCTCAAACGCTCCCCAAACCCCCTCCTCCCATCATCATAAACCAAGAAGAAGAATATGAAGTCCAAGAGATTATAGATTCGAGGCGCAGAAGGAACAAAATCGAATACTTAGTACATTGGAAAGGGTATCCAAGAGAGGATCGCACTTGGGAACCAAAAAACAATCTAACAAATGCTTTGAAGAAAATTGAATCCTTCCATAAGGTTCACCCCGATGCAATTCGATCCCTTTCTTCTGACATTTGTGACTGTTCTCTTTGTACTCATTCCTCTCCTTTATTCCTTAATTCCAATTTCAGAAGCTTCACATCATCCCTCAACCAACTTCCCGATTCTTTCTTCAAAATTCCTATTCCCAACTCTGAACCAAGAATTGATGGTATATTGATCAACTGGGAGTTCGATCCTTAAGAAGGGGGTAATGAAACGATTTCTTTTTACTTACTGAAATTCTTCTTATCATTTTCTTTTATCTTATCTTATCTCTTGATCTTATCTTATCAAGATCCTTCTCAAACATTCTATGACCTTCTATGTTCTATACCTGCCCTAAAGTACTTGTAGTATATAAGTAGTTACTTCACCATGTATTGTCTTTAGCTTTGGAATTCCACTTCTTCACTTTGAATATCGCATTTGCAACTCTTAGTGCTTTGTGGTTTTCTTGTCATTTCATCTAAGTTAGAGATACAAGTATGGAGAGGAGAGATTTATATAAGTAAAGAGTAGGGTTCAAGTGGAGCTTGAATGTGCATAAGGGCAGGCAAGATGCGAGTCATGTGATGAGTCGCGTCGCATACATGACTGACGTGTATGGGAGAACGCGTTAGGAGGCAGTGTCTGCGGGATAAATAGGAATAGTTCGGATCAAACAGGAAAGATGGGAAGAACTGGGTTGGGAGAAATAGGATCAGAGAGGCAGTGTCTGCAGGATAAATAGGAACAGTTCGGAGAGAATCGGAATGGAAAGGGAGGAACGAGATTGGGAGAAATAGGATCAGAAAGGCTGTTCGAGGCTGTGCTCGAAGCAGTCCTCGAAGGCTGTGTCCTGCACAGTGTATTCCGTGAGGGAGACGACGATGTTGTTCCAAAGGGAGGATCCTGGGACAAGGGAGTCGAGAATAGGGGAAGGAATAGGAGAGGAAAAGGTGGGGGGTCTCTCAATCGTAACATTACCCCCGTTGTATGTCTGAAGTTCCATCTCAGAACCTCTAGTCCTTGTCTCCGGGATTGACGTCATAGGACAGGTCCCAGGTGAGGGGATCAATGTCCCAGCTAGGGCAAGAGGCGGCGAGATGACCTCGTTGCTCGCAGAGAGTGCATCGATGTAGGGGACATCCAGATTTGGGATGGCCGGGAGCGTGCTTGTGACAGATGGGGCAACGGTATTGTGGACAGTGTGCCCGGATATGGCCCAATTGACGGCATTGATAACACCATAAGGGGACCATGGGTAAGGGGAAAGCACCGGGTGGGGTAAAGCTGGGAGAGGAGTCCACAGGGGATTGGGGACTATGATCCATGGCTGTAGTTGCGCCAGAGGAATTGGATCTAGGGGAGGACGATGGGTTCCCAGAATCTGTCTGGAACGTTGCCAGGTGGAGACGAGCTAGTTCTGGTTGGTACATCCAGAACGAGGGGAATGTCACGAGTGGGTACGGATGGAAGCCCTGCAGAGTAGAGGAGAATATGGGGACATCATTGTCGGTGGCGAGGAGACCGAGGGTCATTTGGTACGACAGGGTTGGAAGATATGGGGGTGGAGGGGGTGGTGGGGATGAGGGCATTTGGATGTGGGAAGTCAAGGGAGGAGTGGTGGGCATGGAGGTCACATGCTCACTCAAAGATGAGATCAGCTCTTCGATTGCCATGGCTTCCGCTGACATTTGAGGAAGTGGGGGTAGAGGAGGAGTCAGTCTCTCTACTATAGTCATCAACGTCCTTACAGAGGGGGTCGTTGTTGTAGTAGGCTGTCCTCGCTGCTTCTGGGAGAGCAAAGATGACGGGGTTGAGGACATGGGCGATGAGGGCGAGTGGGAGGAGGAAGATACAGAAATTAAGTCCTTCATGGTGAAGGGCGTCAAGAGTGGAGTTTCTGATCTCGATCGAGGCCTGCTCAATGGCAGCGAGGGGAGTGACATTCGTTGTCTCGCCCGAGAGAGGAGAGACTGAGGGGATAGGGAGACTTGCTGAGTCCCAGGTGGCCCAGGGGAGAAGGGATCGAAGGACGGTGAATTGTCTGTAGACATGAACGAGGGGGGAGAAGACCTTGTTGCAGGAGTAGTAGGGGAGGGCGCACAGGGCGGAGTAAGTTTCCGAATTTTCGAGGAAGGCAACATAGACTAGGCGACGGGCGTAAGGAGGGAGGTGAGTGATATGAGTGGAAATGGGGATGGTGGTGAGGAAGGGGAAGACCATGGGGATGGTGGTGGGTGAAGGATGAGAGGCGTTCAGAGTCCGACTCTCTTTTTATACTCCTTCAGCACTGCTTTGGCATTCCCAAAGTTGCCCCCGATGGTTAATGATAGTGTCCATTTCAAATTCAAATTCTGTCCCAATAAGTTCCAGGGGAGGATGAGTGAAATTGGGACCATGTTCCGTGGTTTCCCGATAAGGGGAGAGGAGGGAGGTGTGGAAGACATTGTGGATCTTCCATTGTTTTGGGAGGGCCAGTTTGTAGGCCATGGAAGAGATCACTTGCGTGATCGTGAATGGACCAGTCCGTTTCGGGGAGAGTTTTTGGGAGGGGACTTGTAGGTGAAGGTTCTTTGCTTCTAGCCATACTTTGTCTCCGACTTTCCATGGAACGAACTTTGAATGTACTTGTGACTTCATTCGTGTTTGGGCGAGTTCGTGTGCAGCTTCAGCCTCTAGGCGGGCTGTGTTTAGGTGGGAGAGTCGAGTCTCTAGGGCGGGGATGAAGGTTTTGCCAAGTGGGGGATAGGCGCGAGGTTCGTATCCCATCAGGAGGGAGAATGGAGTGCGATTGGTGATGGAGTGAATTGCATTGTTGTGGGTGTACTCCGCCATTGGCAGGAGTTCCAGCCATTTGTGTGGTTGTCCATCGCAAAAGATGTGTAGATAGGTTTCCAACTCCTGGTTGTAGCGCTCGGTTTCTCCGTCAGTCTGGGGATGGTAAGCTGTGGAGAGGGAGATGTCATATTGTAGGATACGAGCTAACTCTCGAGCGAACACAGAGGTGAATTGTGGGCCACGATCAGAGATGAGTTTATCATGGAGTCCAAAGCATTTGAAGACGTGGGTGAAGAATAATTGGGCAATGCCCACAGCATTGATGGTTTTTGAGCAAGGAGCGAGAATTACCCCCTTACTAAGACCATGGTTGACCACGACCATGACAGAATCGAGACCATTGACAGGAGGGAGATCGGTGATCAGATCCACGGAGAGGTGGCTAAAGGGGCGTGAGGTGGCCACCGCAAGAGGAACAAGGGGGGGAATGGTGGGGTGGGTGCGGACTTTGTGGCTCTGGCAGAGAGCACATCCGGCGATGAACCGGCAAATAAAGGCAGAGAGACCTGGCCACCAGTAGTCATGAGAGAGGAGAGCGACGGTACAAAGATGTCCGCCATGGCCACTGGAGGGGGAAGTGTGGACGGAAGTGACGAGGTCGTGACGGGCGTTGGGGGGAATGTAGAGGCGGTCCTGGAAATAAAGACGACCATCCGTGAAGGACCAGTCGGCAGGGCGAGCACGCCCGAAGAGGGATTTGCCCGCCTCCATGCTCTTGAGAGCATCAAGGACAAGGGGATCAGTGGCGGAGGAGGAGGCGATCTTGTTCATGAGGGCAAGATCGATGGCGCGGATCTGTAAGTCAAACGCGGAGGAGGGAAGTAACTGGATGTCGGTGTTGTCGGAAGAAGTGTCAACCTCATCTCAACGGGATAGGGCGTCCACTGGCCCCATCTGGGAGCCAGGGAGGGCAGTATAGTCCAGGTCGAAGTCCTGGAGGAAAAGGAGCCATCTGGCTTGGCAGCGGAAGAGTTTGCATGGCTCTTTGAAGTACGTGAGGTTCTTGTGATCCGTCAGGATCTTGACAGGGTGAGAGGAACCCAGGAGGTATTGGCGCCATTCCTTGAGATCACATATGACTGCGAGTAATTCGCGATCATAGATATCATAGTTCCTCTCTGCCGGAGAGAACATCTGAGAAAGATAGCCGCAAGGGCAAAGATTGCCATTAGGGTTGGTCTGCATCAGTACTGCTCTGGAGGCTGTCAAGGAGGCGTCCATCATGAGGGTGAAGGGGTGAGCAGTATTGGGGAAGATGAGGACTGGATGGGTGGTGAAAGCGTGTTGTAAGGCATGGAAGGCCACGATATGACTGTCAGTCCATGTCCATGGGGAATCCTTCTTGGTAAGATCCAGGAGAGGACGGGCAAGGGAAGAGAAAGAAGGGATAAACTTCCAGTAGAAGTTACAGAAGCCTAGGAAAGACCGAACGTCCTTGACACAGGTTGGGTAGGTCCATTCCTCGATGGCTTTGAGTTTGGTAGGGTCCATCTGGATGCCTTGTTCATTAATGACTAGTCCAAGGTAGTCGACCTCCTTCGCAGCAAAGGTGCATTTCTCCAAATTCAGGAACATTTCATGTTCTCGGAAATGTTGGAGAACTTTCCGAGTGTATTCCTCATGGAGGGCAGGGTTGAAGGAGTGGATGAGGAGGTCATCCATATAGATGATCAACCATCCTTCCGCAAGGAAGTCCCTGAAAAGGTTGTCCATGAAGGCCTGGAAGGTGGCAGGGGAGTTACACATGCCAAAGAACATAATGGTGGGCTCAAAGAGCCCAATGGGAGTGACGAAGGCGGCTTTCCAACGATCCTCAGGCTTGATGAGGATATTGTTGTATCCCCATCATATGTCGAACTTGGTGAAGATGGAGGAGCTGTGAACTTTGTCCACCAAATCGGAGATGAGAGGGAGGGGGTAGGCGTTTTTGATGGTGTGAGAGTTCAGATAACGATAATCTTGACAAGGACGAAGTTTACCATCCTTCTTCTGAACGAAGAAGAAGGGGAAGGCTTGAGGGGATTTGGATGTTACAATCTTCCCTGAGGCTAAATGTTCGTCGATGAACTCTCTACACGCTACCTGTTCTGCCGGGGCGAGAGGGTAGTTCTTCACGTGTCTGGGAATGAACAAGTCTTTGAGTTTGATGGCATGATCATAGGGCCTGGAAGGAGGGAGTTTTGTGGTATCCTTCTTATCGAAGACATCTGCGAATGTCTGATATTCTGGAGGGAGAACGACCTTTGTCTTCTCCACTTGTTGGGCGATGGTAGTGGACAGCGTGGTCCATCGTACAAGGTATTCCAGTACCTTGATGGAATTGGTGTGTGCGCGAAGGAATTGTGCACGCTGGAGAGGTTTCTTCTGTTGAAAGGCAGAGAATAATTCCTGATGAATATGTTCTTCCTCCTCATGCCCTAGGTATCGAAGGATATACCGTTAGGCGGCGGCGTCCGCATGATCGATTGACCTACTCTTGTAGGTCGCAGGGATCAGGGTGACGTTTCCCTTGGTCCAGTCAATTATAGGATTGAATGCACGTAGCCAAGGTAGCCCAAGGATCACTTGATCCTTTCCACAGTTCAGGACAAACAGGTCCCGATGTTCTTTGATTCCTCCGTAGTTGAGGATAATATTGGTCTTATATTGGATGTCTCCTGACTTGTTCATTGATCCGTCCATGTTCCATGCACGTATCGGGTTTTGTAGACGGTAGAGTGGTAGTCCAGCCTGATGGACCATGTCATTCGAGATGAAACATCCGGTTGCCCCACTGTCTATTAGGGCATGAAAGCCAATGCTTTTCTTGGTCTGTTTATTCTGGATCAAGAGGGGAATGCGAATAGAATTACTTTTTGATCCAGAAATAAATACAGGCGCAAGTGTTACGGAAGGAGATGACATTGGTTCATCCCTTCCATCTAAAAAGACAACTGAATAGGGGTGGAGGAAGGTTGTCCATCAGAGATTAGGATGTTTACTTCTTCCTCCTTGCTGAGGGTGGTTTCCGATGGATAATGTCCTTCTATGACATTATCTTGTTCGTCCAGGTTAGGATTGAACATGGTCTTCAATGTCTGTAGGATCTCATTGCGGTTAGCATGAGAGGAAAGACCTTTGATGTACACATCCAGAGAATCCGAGGAGGAAGAGGATGGTCTGGGATGGGTGGCCACGACGCGAGCGTGGGTTTGGGGAACGGGGTTCCTACTTCTCCCTTGAGAAGTCTGCAGATAACCAGGATGCTTGCGAGTATGGCACCCAGTCCTCTTGCATATAAAGCAATGTTTCTCCCACATAAGTTGAGCGCGCTCGACGGGGGAGATGGAGAGACAATCCATGTCCATAGCATTGGGATCATGGCTAGAATGACCTTTTCCATAGGCCATGTGTGGTCCCTCTCTAAGTCCTCTGATTCTGTTAAAACCTCCTGCGATTTCGGCTGCCTTATTGTAGATCTTCTGCATGTTGTCGGCGGTGTTAAGGACGCCGGATTGGATGAGTTGGGTTGCGATCTCTTTGGAGAGTCCCCAGAGGAACCACTTGGTAAGAGCACCCAACTCCTTGATTTCAGATTGAGTTGCAAGGATGATGAAACAGGAGAGGTAGTTGTTGAACCCTTCTCTTCCACTTCCTTGGTGGAGGTTGGCCAAGTCCATCCTTGCATTGGTGGTGGCATCATAAGCCAAGAAAGTGGTGGTGAAGGCATCTCAGATGCAGCAATAGTTTTTCTTTTCAAGAGGGACTTCATCATCATTAAGTTTGATAAGCCATGCTTCAGCAAAGGCTTTTCCGCGTCCTTTGGACATCCTGTTAAGTAGGACAAGGCACTTTGCCTTGTCAGAGTACTTCTCCTCGTGGAGAGAGAAGTATCCTTCCATTGCCAACAGCCATCTGTTGGCGTCACTTCTGAGGCCTGAAAATTTCTCGGGAAGGGCTGCTTTGATTTCTCCCATGTTGTTGTTGTTGTCGTCCAGATCTACTTCTCCGATAGGGTAATCCGGGTCTGGTTCAGGTGTGGGGTCTCGTTTAGGCGGGGTAGGCTCCTGCTGGTAGTGATAGTCTGTGGGTTCTTCAGATGGGAGGGTGATCTCCTCTGGTATGTCTGAAGTGGTGGAAAGATTCCGCAAGACCGCCGGTGCAGGGGATTGTCGAGGTGGTGGTGGGATGGATGGGGTACAAGACGGTGTCGATATCCTACGCTCTGGCATGGCAGAGAAGGAAGTGGTGGGGATTGGAGGAGAGATTCTACTTTCCTCGTCGTCTGAAGGTGTTCCTACTCTGTAGGACGATAGATTGATTCTCCGCGTGGTGACGATGGGTTGCTACCTCCTGGTAGCCAGTGAGGTGGTTGGGCGTAGTAGCTCCAACAATCTATAACTTAGACCTTTTGTTATGACCGCGTAACAATGGAACACCAAGGTGTATTCCAAGTCTATATCTTCCTAAGGTTGCAACAACTGAAGGTCCTAGAACTTATGACTGGCCTAGGTCTTAGCCTTGACGAAGGACTAAGAGGTGGCTGATACCAAGGACGAAGCCTTGTATTGAGCAGAGAGTGAGAAACAAGGCGAGTGAAGAAAGACTTTACACTGTAGATTGTGTAGGTCTAAGTTAGAGATACAAGTATGGAGAGGAGAGGTTTATATAAGTAAAGAGTAGGGTTCAAGCGGAGCTTGAATGTGCATAAGGGCAGGCAAGATGCGAGTCATGTGATGAGTCGTGTCGCGTACGTGACTGACGCGTATGGAAGAACGCGTTAGGAGGCAGTGTCTGCAGGATAAATAGGAACAGTTCGGAGAGAATCAGAATGGAAAGGGAGGAACCGGATCAGGAGAAATAGGATCAGAAAGGCTGTTCGAGGCTGTGCTCGAAGCAGTCCTTGATGGCTGTGTCCTGCACAGCATATTCTGCGAGGGAGACAACGATGTCATTCCAAAGGGAGGATCCTGGGACAAGGAAGTCGAGGATAGGGGAAGGAATAGGAGAGGAAAAGGTGGGGGGTCTCTCAATCGTAACACTACCCGTGCCAATCCCTAAATACCACATGAAGTAAGTCGCTACTCCTAACATTGGGGCTTCGCTCATGTGATGCATTGCACACTCAGGCTTACAGGGTTCCACAGCTTGCTCACCCCAACAGTCCAGAGTCCAGTTTCAGACCAGAAAAGCCTGTGGCTTTTTGCCCATACACATACTAGCTTCATACAACATCCTATATATCTTCCCCTATCGAACTTTCTTTCTTTGTATAGAATACACAGCCCTATCTAAGTGTACACATATGACATCAACTTGTCCTCACCCGACAACACTCTCCAGTAAGCCTACCGAGCATCGAACACATAGACTGGATCCTGTCAAGTTGAGGGGAAGTGTTGGAAACTTGGAATATCACACGAGATGTGGTAGTATAGCTTACATAAGCAGAGTATACCGACATTTTGTACTAGTGCTGTAGCTAATTTACCCCAGTGACTATACTAGTACTGACTACAGGTACCTACTTATTATCCTACTAAGATAGTGACTATGGTGAGTATCTACAGCATCATCTAACATCACCCTCGTCCCCGTCCTGTCCTCGCTCCCTCGGGCCTCCCCACTCAGACTCAGCGACGGCACCCGTCACTGCGTCGTTTCGTAGTCATAATACAGGTATACCCCAGGGTGTACCCGACTGCCTAGCAGTAAGGTTGGTTTTTTTCCACTCGTCTCACCTTCGAACTCGAGAAATCCTAACAACAGGAAAGCTTCAAGGCTCGCCCCACTCTAGCGTGGAAGAGATAGCTGGCATTGCACGTGAATTTGATGAGCAGATGAAGCTCACCTTCAACGTGAACGGCACCCCTCACCCCAGATGGTTAACCGGCAACATGGATGGCACCCCCACGCTTCAACGACTCATTCCCACCTGGAACGGCTCGCATGAGCGTCATCAATATTCTGTATAGGGTAATTTGGAAAACTGCCGTGTCATGGGTCTTATGGAGGAAATAACGTAGTATTCATAATGATCGATAATTCAAGAGGAAAAGGATGAAAGAACTGACATCAGTGGACCTGACTGAAAGGAGTGAGAAGATGTTCAAGTAACTCTGCAGAAGCACCATCTTCGGAGAGAACTTTGGTATCTTCGAGCTCCCTTGAGATCTGGTCTATATACTCGCCAGCTCCCGACATATGAGCGATCTTGGCACATGCAGCATGGATTTTGAGGCACTCTGGTGATAGAAGGGGTAAGTTTTCAGGATCCTCAGTTGTAAACTTCACGAGCGTCCTGCATCCACTGAGGTAAATCGGACGTCGCGCCAAGACTCTGTATACATGTAGCTCGTCCTAAAACTGTTAGAGGTGTTTTACATAGAATAACAGAATACTCACTGTAGGCTCAAACCAGAGTCTCAAATTGTCGAAACTATCGTGTACAACCATATTTAATGTTAAGATATTTTCGAGGCGATGTACACCTTTGCCGTTTAGGTTTTCAGCAATAACCTTGTAGCCAAACCGATCCATGATGGCCCACACGGATGCAGCGTAATGTCTCTGCGCCGATAATAAGGATACATGCCAAACAAAGTGGAGAAGTATACCTTGTCGCCACCCTGACCACCGAGCTTTTCATTGGTAGATGGATCGAAGATGTATGCGCACTGCGTTACAGTGCTCCCGTCGGCAGCGGCCATTTCTTCAAGGTTTGGCCTTAATTCCACCGAAGCGTCATCATAACGTCCCGTCACGGGCCAGGGCCTTAGAAAGAGGAGGAAGGTCATCGATTTGCGAAAGTGACAAGATGAGTGACTTACACGCCGTTTCGCAACTGAATGGTCCTGTGGAGGCTGTTTCAACGTCTTACCTTTCAGCTGCGGTACGTCATCGAAAGAGTGCCGCGAAGGGTGGGAGGATTGGACAGGTGTACGACCTTTAACCTTTTTGACTGTTAAATTATGTTTAGAATGACGACCGACATGGAACAGGTCAAGCTTACAAGCACAAATATAGTGGTCAAAGTACAGCTTTCCGGTATCCTCTAATGCATCCTTGGACGCACAGGACACTACTTCTTTGGCGACAGCTTTCCGTGCTTCGTCTGAAGACCCATACAGTAACAAGTACCCCAGGATTCTGGCGTAGATCAATAATGTTGGTCTTGTCTTAGAATCCGAATGAATTCGGGCAGATTCTTCGAATCTCAAGATGATGGGATATGAATTGCGGATATCAGGCGAGAGCTCAAGAAGTTGGGTTGGAAGTTGAAGAGGGAGTGTTGTTGGTGGCATGATTCGTTACAACTTTGGACGCCGGTCTCATACTAACGAGGATTAGTCAGCGTGGCCTTAAAACATCACCGACTGTAACGACGAGCATAACGACCACTTGTATCGAACCGACTCCACTGGAGACCCCTCCATGCTCTCCGACATGCCATCACCTCCAAGGCGCCCATCACATATTACCTCACCCACGGCGAGTCCGCCCACCTCGCAGTCCCTCAGCCCCGCCATTACCCTCCCAAAATCGTCCCCGACGCGCCGGCATCCGCGGCCTCCCATGGTACCGGGACCGGGACAGCCCAGAGGTATTTCATCTTCGACAGCACTGACGCACTCCAGAAATTCGGGGCGAATGCGCGGGAGAGGGTCGCGTGTGTCATGACGACGGGCCAGGCGTAGCAGTTTCGACCGTACAAGCTCATTTTATCAACCACACGTTTGTCCCACTCGGCAGGACGGAATACCTGCACTTCTTGTGAGCCGGGGCGAACGGCATGTGGTTCTGAGATGGTGTACTGAAGATCCCAGCTTTCTTGGGACTTTTGACTGAAGGCAATCAATTCTCCGCCTGTGGAGACGGAGAAGATGCGGAGGTTCTTGTGCTGTGTGTCATCCTCCAGCTTGACTGAGGGTGGGAAAGGGACGTGAAGTCGAATAAGATGAACATAAGGCTGAGATGTGGTTTTTGTACGTACCGGGACGCTCCCAGTTGGTTCCGCGTGGGGAGAACTGGAGCTCGATGATGTTGGGGATGCTCAGTTCTTGCAATAGCTTCGCCCCCTCCGCCTGGAAGATTCGAACACTGCATTGCAGGAAATGTAAACTGGGATCAAAGAATTGGGCGAGAGGACGCGAGGTGATATGCACACGCTTGGAAGAGCATAAGCAAACAGCCTTCTATGGTCGTTATAGTGGTAGGTGCGAGCTGGGAGGTCGGGGCTGACGAAGCCAGAGAGTGAGATGTAGTCTGGCGTTCCACCGACGAGACCAAGGTCTTTTGAGCACGGACTATAAAGGACCGATGGTTAGAGGAATGATTGATTTGACGAGTCAGATTGAGCTGCGGGCTTACACGCATATTGCTAGGAGAGTTGGGAAACCGTTGGGTTCTGGATAACGAGAAATGGGCGCAGGAGATATGAAAATCAATGCTTCAGGAGGGGCGGATGGGGAGGAGGAGGTGATGGGAGGTGAACTAGAGAGGTGTTCTAACTACACACCCGGGTCGAAAACAGCCCCAATCGTGCCAAAGTTTGAGAATGGGAGAGCGTTGGGCTACAAACCCGATTAGGTAATCAATTGCCAATTCAGGCAGGGTCCCATGTCACAGCCACCTCAGATTAATAATGACGTCATTGAAGCTGTCTTCTCGACAGGTTGATCATCACACCTCTCCCCCTGAATCAATATTTCCATCCAGCGTTCTGGAAGACAGGTAAAATTATTCATTATTCTCGTACTTGGCAGCGAGTTGGACAGACATCTCGCTCTACTGGTAGATGGATATCTTCCGTCAGTTTTGGTACCTCCCCAGTCGCGGAGTCTCTCAAGTTGCTGCCAGGCTCCTTTCCGGCGACAGAAAATTCAAGTTTGGTGAGAACGATGCGGAACGTCGAGGAGATTCTGCGCACGGCTGACTTGAACACGGCCAGGAAGCGCGAGGTTAGGAGAGTGCTCGAGGTGCGGTTCGGGATGGATCTCACCCCGAGCAAGGCCGCTATCAATGCTGCGATCGATAGAGTCGCCCTGCATTACATCTTCCCTCGTCAACTCAGCGTTTCTCGCGGTGTCTTCGTTCGCCTCCCGCCATCGATATCCAATCACCGCTCTCATCGCCGCATGATCTCATCGTACGGCCTTCCCCCTTTGCCTCCACCCTCCAACGCGACCTCGCCTCCCGTCACACCACGCTCCGGCAGCTTTGATGACCCGTCGTCATATCAGGTGGCGTTGGGACAGCCGTTAACAAAACACTCCGGGAACGAGCGCGAGTTAAACTCGCCAAGTCTTTGTCATACTCGCATTGTCTCCGACTGACCGCCATGAGGTGACCACTCGACGTTGACATCTACCACGGCCCTTTGTCTCGCGGACCCGCATCACCCCAATACCAATACCCACTCCGGATCGTTTTCCTGCTATTCTCAGCGGCCCCTCTCAATCAACGAGATGGTTGTCGAAGCATCTACCAATGATCCTCATCCCCGCGAGGAACCTCGATTGCCGCGTGCCGTCGTCGCGCACCACCAGTACGCTAACCACATATCAGCCCTCTCTGCTTCACGAATCTCAAAGAGCCACGGCTGACATGCCATCATATGCCTACAGAAGTGCAAACCATCCTCGACAGCACTCCTCTCAGGCGTTCATATGAGTGATGTACAGACGATAACAAATACATGACAAAACGAATAGCCGTACTATCAACGTAGGAATGCTAGATGACAGAGCGAGGAAAGAAACAACGATGGCAGAGAATTGACGGGACAGCAAGAAAGAAACAGAGCAAGACGACAATGCTCGACGTCAAAAGTAAAGAAGCGGGCGAGGCTACATACACCATCCAAACTAAATGATCTCCAACACCTTCGTCCGGATATTCTTGGAGTTGGTGACCCCCGGAATTATGATCTCGTGCTCGGCAGCGACGCACTTGTATTGGCTGTTTGACTGCTTCTCGAGCAAGAGCGCGTTGAATGGACGCCTGAGGCGGACAATCAGCCGTAACGCCTGGTATAGCTGTCCACCCTGGCTGAAGGCTCGGCATGCAAGGGGGAAGTGGGCACGGAGGCATCATCAGTGTCGTCGCCCGAGCTCGCATCGCAACCAACCTGCAGCTCGTCATCGGAGCCCGCCTCGGACTCAACCTCCTGTTCATCGTCCGACACTAACCCATCAAGTGGATCACGGAGATCACGGAGCCAGGGCTGTACAAAGACGAGTTTCCGTGGCTTCTTCAGCGGCATCACGTCCGCAGTCCTAAATTCCACTTTGCCAAGCGATGAGACTGTTGCGCAATAGAGGTTCCCCTGAGTGCTATCTAATTCTTGTACACCAATCTTTGTAACGGAGAACTTGATGCACGGGAGGTGTAAACAACGGTTCGAAAAGGTTGCTCGGGGGAGGTGGATGACGCGGTAGTAGAACGCCAGGGAATCCTCTTCTGGAAATCGAACACGCAGCTGTTCAACCTGCATGTCCAGTTCACTGACATTCATGGGCGGTGGGCTATACGGATTCTGGCTGTAGACAGCGAGGGAGTCGGGAAGGGCGGAATTGTATGGCAGTGATTTCCCAGTCCACGCGATGACAGTTACATCACCCGACCGAGCAACGATGTTCTCTAAAAGTTGACCGAGTGCTGTTTTCCCCAAGCCGTAGCGAGGCACGATGTCGCTTGAGAATATTCCGATCAACGAGTATGCGATATCCTCCTCCACCGTTGCCTCGCGTCTCGACGCTAAGCGGAGTTTCTCCCGTACACCCAGGTCCTCTGGCTGAAAGTTGGCAATGGTCTCTGGAGCGACTCCCATGGCATGAGCCAGTTCTTCCTTGATGTCAGAACATTCCTTGGGGTTTGCACGCTTGTCGTTCGCATATGCCAATAGTTTCCACTCGCGGTTATAGAACCGGATAGCCCTCGATGCAAGAAGTTCCTGTAAAGTCCAAGCACGAGTCATCCACCGACTCTTCGTGAGGTCGCCGAGTTCTGATAAGGACAGGACATCTGCAAGATAGACAAGGCTTGCCTCTGCTTCCTCGTACCAGCTGTACACGGAGGTTACGGATCGGTTTAAGACCGCCTCCGTCTCCTTATTGATACAGCACGTATCAGACCAAGCCCATCGATATCCGTGTTTGCGAACTGTTTTACAGAATTGGCGGAGCTTCTCATTCAGCGGCGAGGCAGTGTCCAGTTTCCAGACCGAACCAACCCGTTTGACGTCGTGAAATGTGGGTTCTTTCCCCTCCCATGTGTGGGAAAACATGATCCATTTGAAGTATTCTGCGACAGCTTGAAGGATGTCCGCGTCATGTAATTTCGTGACTGCGGTCTCGGAGACGAACTTCTTGAAGGGTGTTTCCGATTTGAACATCTGGACGCGCTCTTCTGCATCACACAGTCGGCCGGTCCTGACATCGATGAGGACAAGTGGACACAGTTTGAAGATCTCGCGAACAGCCTTCTCGATAGCGACCTCCGTGTCAGCCCAAGAGGTATAGTTTACTCGCAGTCCTGTGATACATTGTTGATACATTGTCCCCAGGGTAGTATCTGGGATACTTACGGCGTATTTGTGCGCCCGGGGAATTCTGAATGTTTAAAAGCATGTGATCGGCGACATCGATCGCTTCATCATATTTTTCTTGGCGTGAAGTGCGGCATACTTCCTTTCGTATCCTCGATGGGATGACGGGTCCAGCTTGATCACCTAGGTATAGGGACAATGAGCCAGGAAGCCACATTCAAGTATTACGAGACAATGCACGCACCTCATTCGCATCCTTAAGGGTATCTTCCCACAGTCTTTTTGAAGCTCGTGTCTTGCTTCGTTTCACGAGGATCTCTATCGGCTTCGAAGGTTTGAGAGACAATGCAGAGGAGTACTGTGCAATCGCCTCGTCGTGCTCCCCGGATCTGGGCGCCGCGTCACCGAGCATTTCAAGTATGTCGACACATTTTGTCTGGAGATCTGAGAGTACACGTTATACATGTCCACCCGATTCACATGTCGATACCCACCCGTAACCCATTTGGCTGTTACTTTACTCGCGCCAAAGGTTTGCAGTATCTTGAGAAGTGCCTGCGCGGCCCTCTCCGCGTGACCCGCGGCAAGGGAAACTTCACAGTGATGTCGCTGCGCCGTGATCTGAAGCCCATCGAAGCTCCGTTCGAATATCTTGTGCAAGAATCAGCATATATCATAATGGAATCGCCAAAGGTAACCTACGAGCGAGATGCTCTCAAGATCAGAGTCGATGCGGAATGAGGAAATGCCCGGTCCCTGTTCGAGTGACCAGATCGCACGTTCGTAGTCAGCTCGCATCAGGTACATCTTGCCAAGGACCTAGTGAAAAATTCATGTGCATGTTTGCATTCTAATGTCGCAGATAATACCTATATCGCAATGCATTGTTTTATCACCCCTCAAGACGACAATCAGATCACGCATGCGAGGGATAGCATCGTCATATTTCCCAGCCAGGAATAACATGACGGTCTAGTGAAGTAGATGCTTAGTTGTATCAAAACTGGCTATGCATGTGGATCACAAACCTTGCTGAGCAACAGCAAATTTCTCTCGTTCGGATTGCACTTTCCAAGCGCGAGGTCCATTACCTGCATCGCGTCATCCGGTTCACCCTTTCCAACCTGTGGGAGAGCCTTGGAAATATAACCCATGGCTGACGACCGAATCTCGATAGACTTGACGGGTGGATGAGCGGACAAAAGCAAACGGAATATCTGATGCAAAATTACCTGGTTCGCATAATCGTACGCCGAAGCCCAGTCTTCGGAACGTGCACAGAGTATTTCGCTGTGAGCAAGCTCGTCGTATTCCTCAGTTGGCCAACGAAAGAGGTGGGGCGGGTGCATGCACCGTTTGAAATCGCCAATGCCCGGGATCTGCATCTCGTTGGCTGCCACCTGGGATGCGACACGGGCGACAACGTCTGTGAGATGGCGGTGAAAACAGAGTCAACGATCACTCACTCGCTAGATGGAATGCGACAAGGACAACACGAAGTATGAGACAACAGTGAAACCACGGAATACACGATCACTCACGAACTAAGTAGAATGCGACAGGGACAATACGGGCTGTGAGACGGCTAAAGTACGGAGTTGAGGATCACTCACTTCCTGGATCGGATGTGACAAGGACGATACGGTTGTGAGACAACTGGGAAAGCACGGAATCGGCGATCACTCACTTCCTAGATGGGATGCGACAAGCACAATACATTTTGTGAGATAGCTATGAAAACATGAAGTGCACAATCACTCACGAACTAGATGGGGTACAAAAAGAATGACACAGTAGTATAACCTTTAACACCGCTCACGCTTTGCCTGCTGCTCCTTTCTCTTCACTCTCGCCCCCAGCCTCAATCACCCCTTCACCTTCGCCACGCACACACCTCCGCGCTGTACCGGCACCGGCATGGACGAACGAGAAACGTACTCCGATAAACAAAACACCACCTGCCAATCCGAGCACCTGTAGCAAATAATAAACAAACCGTTAGACCCAACCAGCCTCTGATATCTGAGAGAGACATACCCCACAAAAGAGCGCAGGTGCCCACCAGAGATAACGACCCGTCAGGAGGGCACCACAAATTGGCGAGCCTGCAGCAAACCAAAAAATAACATGGTCATTGTTCTCGTAACGCTGGTGCCTCGACGTCGACTCACCCACTAAGTTACCGATACCTTGTTCCGTCGAGCAAATCAAATGTCAATCATGGGTCAAACAAGGAGGGTAATAAAAGCGACGCACCTGTAATCGCAAAACCCACGCCCATTCTCACCCTGTGACAGAAAGCCAGAAAGTGGCATGTCAGTTCCTCAAACAGTAATACGAGAGAATGATGAAAAAGGACATACCCAAGCTCTGCAGGGTCAGACGTCAGCCCCAACATGGGTGCCATCATTGCGATATCTATGACGGTCGAGAGCTAAGCATCGCTCGCGTTGGCGCACACGAGCGCAACCACGCACTCATCCCCGAAAACAATCCGTACAACACCCCGAGTACTATCACACTCGACACCGAGCCGAGCCAAATCATGCCGATGATCAAGATAGCGCATACGATGGTCGTGATTATCGTTAGGTCGACGACCCCGACAAATGGGAGCACGGTACCAGCCGCGAACCGACCAACGAAACTACCCGCATTGATGATGACCAGCTAGATGGTCTACCGTCAGTCCAATGGGTTCGCGATGCATAAACCAACAACGCACAGAGTAGAAAGCAAAGGAGTCACTGAGCCCGTGTCTAAGAGAATCTACCTGAAAGTAAAAGAAGGGATACATGTATGCCACTTGGAAGAGCGTGAACCTAGGACAGGATCATTGCCGCATGGGCATCATGACGCCAAGGAAAAAAGTCAAGAAAACGCCATACCCGGTGATCGTCAAAAGCGACGGAATCTCCGCGATGCACTTTTTTGTCGCCTTCCAGAAATTGACTGAAGTTGCCTCTTGACGCACGGCGCTATACCGAGTACGTACAAGGGTGCATGACAGGAACAGTAACACAGTGATAAACGTTGCACTGATCCGCACGCCTATCTTGAATCCGATGGGACCATTCAACATCTTGTTCAACATGATGGTGTTTGCGATACCACCAAGCGCTGCGCCAGAGGCGACGATGGACATCATCGTCGTTCGCCGACGCTTGAAGTGGTGTGAGAGGACGGCAAAGCTCGGGACATACATTAGTCCCTGGCCGATGCCAGATACAAGGCCTTGAACAAGCAAGACCTGGTCGACGTTTGAGCGTAATTCAAAGTAGAATTTGTGTTCAGAGAACCGTACCTGGTAATATTGTCCTGGCTGCACCACGGACAACATGAAGATCGAGAGCGATTGGAGGACGGCACCGGCGATATACACATGGTAACTAACGACAACGATAAGAATTCATGACGGCGATGGGTTGGCACCAGCCTCACAAATATCCTTTGTCGAACAGTGGGCCGCATATTGGGCCCATTCCAGTCACGAGAAACGCGGCCAAGCTTCCAATCCATCTGCATGATATTGTGATCACAAGTGCGATGAGGTAGAACCGACTTTACTTACGAAACAGCTGACGAGCTCTCGTTTTGAAGGTACTGTTGAGCATAGAAAGCTAATCATATTGCCAGCGATTAAGCCATTGCAAGTGCTCTACTCAGAGGAAACCTCACCTTGATATACACCAAAAGCATTCGTGTAGCTGCTTCAGTGTAAGTAGTAGAGAAGTACGTCAATCATGCATCACGCACCCGAATCCACAGAATTGGGCAAGAAAGCTGTGAGAATATTGGTCGGCGCACGTCGACCCGAGCAACTGATATGATCTTACGCTCCGAACACTGTACACCAGGCCTCTATACCGCCCTCGGGTAAATCTGGGTCTGCTACGGTATGGGGAGAAGATAACAATGTATTGTCCACAGAACTCTTCGGCTGCGCGGTCGTGTCCTCAGAGGAGCCAGAATTACGCGGGGAAGAAAACATGTTTCTGCAAGGGGAGGGAAAGAACGCAGGTGAGAGTTTTCGCTCACGCTGTATATGAGTCTAGTACGAGTCCGCATAGCAGAACCTCGCAGCTAGCTGTTTGGAGGAACCTAACACGTTATACGTCAACCTTGTTCGGACGAGCAACCGAAGAGTGTTGGCCGCGCGGTGCACCACATTCATTCATACAATTGCAAATGAGAACCAAAACACCATCTATAACGTTTGATGACAGGCGAGTTGGTCATGTTGAGAACCCAAGCACCATTTTGAGGTGCAAGGCTGAAAGACCCTTGGGTCAGGTGCATCATGTGGTTGGGCTGCGTAAAAGAAGTTTACATACGCTTACCTCTTTTTCGCTACCATTGCATCCGACAGGTGGCCAAGTCTTGTACGTCTCGATGCCACTGGTTACGGGAAGCCGAAAGCCATTGGTCGTAAGTACAACCCATCAAATGAGGTCGGAAACGAGAAGCCGTCGAGACGGCCCCCGCACTGCGCAACAACTCAGAGGGGGGAAGTGCAGCTGAGAATTCACGAGGATCCCCCCAAAGTGCCACATTTCAGAAGCAAGCAGCGGCGATGAGTCCACTTCCGTATTCCATGAAAATGCTGTCTGCGACCACATGATACATAGCCATCAAATCACCAGCACGTCTGGCGGTGTGTTGAGGCGTTGAAGAAGCTCACCATTGCAGGACCTAAGTGGTGCTGGTGGACAAGAAGCAAAGAGCCTATGTCACAGCCACCCTCGCTGACTCAGATCAATGCACGGATCTAATCTCTGCCGCGGAAATTTTGTTGCAGACGACCGCCGCCTCGTCATTCTTTGATTCACGATGGGCGCGTACTACGACGAGATCGAGATCGAGGACATGAGCTGGGACGAAGCAAAGGGTGTTTACCATTATCCTTGCCCTTGCGGTGACCGTTTCGAGATATCTCGGAAGCAACTCGCAAATTACGAGGACATCGCGATCTGCCCCAGCTGCAGCCTCATCATCCGCGTCATTTATGACCCCGTACGCATGCTTTCCAGCAATGTGGTTGAATCTGGTATTCATTAATTCCATCCTGTCTTCTCTTCCACAGCTCGATTTCGAAGACGAACCTCCGGACGACGAGTCACAGCCAGAGGAAAGTGAGGAGAATGAGTCAGAGTCTCACTCAGGCGACGATCACTTTGAGGATGCCCTCGACCAGCTCACGCTCCACGAGGAATCCAAGCCTGCCATGATCGCCGTCTCAGCCTAAAAAAGGCTTCTTCGCTTCCCTGCTGCTCTTACTTTGACCGCTTTATGTAATGCAGTATGATTGAGTCACAATCATTGAGTGCGTTCGCCTCGTCATCTTCTTCCGCACCGTCCACTAACGTATGTCTTGGCGTTCTACCAGGTGGTACCAAGCTGTCTTCTAATTGAATCGCCATGTTGACCACGCGGCGCACTAGACATGTACACAAAGTAATTTATTCGCCTTTCTCATCGTTCCTCTCCCCCTAAATCGATATCTCCATCCAGCATTGTTGAAGACAGGTAAAAGAATCCAGAGGCCAAATTTATTATTCTCGTCCTTGGCAGCGTGTTGGACAGGCATCTCAGTCTAGATGGATATCGTCCTGTTAGTTTTGGTACCTTCGCCGAGGTTCAGAGCAACGAACCGAGTCGCGGAGTCTCAAGTTGTCGTCAGGCTCCTTGATAGCGACAGCAAAATTCAAGTTTGGTCAGGGGGAGATGCTTCAAAGGTGATTCTATATGTCAGCGAAAGCTGACATGGAGAAAGTCCGAGTATCTCACACATAGAGACCACAATCGTCTGTTGCCGCTTCGGTGATCGTGAATAGTTTGTTCACATCCTTCCCTTCACCGTTCGTCACGGGATCATCAATGCTAGCACCACTAGATTTAGTGAGTGCGAAGCTCTCTGAGGTTACGCTGTTCGAGAGCGTTAAATCAATGATAACCTTGACCCCTCGATAGCCCAGAGATACTACAATCCGATGTCAATGAGCAGCGAATTTGTAATGAACTCCTGAACTTGCCTGTGGCTTAGTCTGGGAACTGCGCTCGATAGTCTCAGGGGACGGTGATTACAGTGGCATTGTCGCCCGAAATTGTCAAGTAGTAGCCAGCCGCGAACTTGATGATCACGGATAGTTCGAGAGTGCGAGTGCAGTTTTTCACTGCGTACAAGATGGGTGTGGTTGTACACGCTTTTTGATGGCTGCACGTCCATCGATTTTGAAACCTTCCACGACCACGTCACGCTGCTTCTAATCATGTCTAATATACAAGAGAGCGCTGAATTTCATATACCGTATTGTCCCACTTTGTCTCATCTGACATCCTGTCGTGCCTTTCAAGTTCCCAAAACCCGTCGGCCTACTATGTGTGGCAAACTTGGCGCAACGCCGCAGCCCATCTTCCCTGCCTAGACCTTGCCCTCAAGTGTCGATCCACTACTGTATACCATGACTGTATTACCTTGATGCCGTGGAAGACGCAAGATCTTCATCTCCACAGTTACGCATCCCAATAGCAAGTAAAGACTGTGTATTAGACAGCGCTCAGTATGTAAGCTACATGTGCTCATCACCCCCGAGTCCGACGGGGGTGTACTGTGTATACATATGATAATCATAATGATGAAGGGGATGATATCGCAACTATAATACAGAAAACAAAAACCACGTGAATCAAGACGACACCTCAGAAGGCGGCTGCTCCGAACTCGACGGCTGCGGACTTGGACTGGGACTATGACCGTGCTCATGTGCGTCTGCGTCTGCCTGTTGGTGATCCCCCATATGCGAAGCATCGTCGTCGCTCATATAGACATTGGACGGCGAAAGCTGGTTCGCATTGGGCAAGGACACCCCCACAGGCAGCGACGTTTTTGACGGTTGTGGACTACGTCGGTGCCCATGCCAATTGGCAAGTGGGTGATCCCCCAACCATTTCTGTGCACCATCGCTCGTGCAGACACTCGGCGAGAGCTGACTCGCCTTGGCCATGGGCGTCGGAAGTGAACTCTGCAACGTGCTTGAGTGGGTGTTCCCATCCGACGACCCACGCTGTGTATCCAGCGTCAATATGCTCTCGCCCATCTCGATCTGCGACGTGAGCTGTAACGTCCCTCTCCAAGTGTTGCCCTCCCCTTGCTCGCCTTCGTCTCGTGGTATTTTTTCATGATTCACGATAAGTCTACCAATCTGACCCGATGTTGAGTCGGGTGGTTATCTTGGTGACGTGTAAACAGAAATGGAACCGACGTACAGATATCCAGAGGACGCATACCAACCAGCTGCCCAAGTAAACAGTCAGATACGCCATTGGAACAATCTCATACGTTCCACTCACTAATACGTAACATTGCCGCTCATGCTCGGCTTGATCACATCGACGGCACAGAGCGTCATGAACAACATCAACACTGGCCGGTCAATATCAGCGTCACTCCAACAACAAACCCCACCACTAGAGGCCAGCACCAAAAAAGAACAAAAAAAGACTCTCCCACCTGATATCGCGCTCAACGACAATGCCGAATCCCGGAAGACGACCCTTCCGACGCCTTGGCGCGTCCAATCCTCTGGTAACCGGAAATATCGCCAAAATGTCATGAAGAAGAATACCACGTTGGTCGTCATTGTCGTTGCGCTACACCCTCCAGGATGAGTAGACAGAACACTAGCGCACCCATCAGTGAGAGGGGGGAAAACCATACCTAAAAAAGGCACTTCCAGGGTTACTCCTCATCATCAAACACGTTACCGTGTGCTTGTTCGAGGGAAATGCTAAACGCGCGCTGACTCCCATGGAAGCAATTTGGCCGAGAGCAAACGAGATCAATATCAACAAGATAAGTCGACTGCGGAGGAAGAGGGCGTAGACTAGACTTCACTGATGAACGGGTGTCTGGGAGGGAAGAGATTGATGGAGGACGTACTGCGGAGCATGAGCATGCCTTCCACAAAGGAAAGGAGGGACTGCACGACAAGCGCTTGGTATGAGAACCAGAGGCGACATCCAGTGGGGGAGGTATGTATGCCGAGATACATTCGCACAGTAAAGTAGACGTTGAATCTACCAAGACGCGTGCGTATGTCACGAGACGCGGTCCATGGAGAACGGGATTGCACGTACATTTGGCTAGCCATGCCTAGATACCTAGTGACCATATAAATCCTGGAAGTCCAGGACGCACGAAGCTTTCTGGAATGCTGATGCGTTCATCGGCGCACACTTTGTATGCAACGGGACGACTTACGGCCACACGTACTTGACTTCATCACGCATGAGCCATCCGAAATCCACGATCATAACTGCGAGTGATATCGCTTTGGCAGGAGTGTGAGAAATAGAGCAGAGTTGATACTCGAGATGGATACAAATACTCACAAGCAGAGATAGCGACCTTGAGCGCCGCAACCTTGTCATGCGCATGCCCAGACATATCAGGTTGGAACCCCCGAACTGTAAGATGAAAATGAAAGACTTGAGTTGAATTAAGGTAGGCCAAGAAAAAGAAAAGTAGAAAAAGAAGAAAAACAAAAAGACTCTCGGATCTGTCGAAAAGCGTCGGCAGGGACAGCTTGCTCTTGCGAACAGAGCGACAGAGTCGTGGAGATAGTCGAACCATCCAAGAAGTGATGCCTTTACGCACCCACATATAGTTGGCTGTTCTAGAATACCTCACCCTGAAAGCTAAAAAAGCCGCTGCCAACCGAGACACGCAGCTCCGATTCAACATGAATTCCGATTGGTCCGTGAGGCTATCCAAATGGGGTCCTGGCCTCCTGTGATGAACAATGCACTGCGACTTTGCTGGGTCCGCTCGATCATCGTTTCCAATGTCTCGGCGCTTGCCAGCAGCACTTTGTGGCGTTTTTCCCTTTTCTGGGTGTCGTGCCGCTCCTTATCAGTGCTGTGCCGCTCCTAATCAGTCCACCACGCACGCGTCCGCGTTACGGCAATTCACCGTCGCTTCGTTGAGGTTCAACTCATTGACGACCTTCACACTCACTGCATACCACGCATGTTCTGCGGGTCAGTAAACCTTCACAAAAGTTACTAAACATTCAAATATTCATGAGCGAACTTTCCCCGGATCTCGAACAGAGGCCCCGGGGGACTTTCTACACATCCAACGGGAGATGTTTTCACCGTTCTTCCGCGTACCATATATAGACTTCTGATGTGATGTGTTGCAGAGGGACTGATCCACTCATAATGATATGTAGGATCTTTTGTCCATCATGTTTGATCAAGTGCTTGAAGTATCTGCCTGAAACCCCGTGTACCAACTATTTCCAGAATGAAATCAATCAGCTTCTGAAATAGCACTTTGCTCGAAAGAAAATGGATAGTGCGAGAGTGCGAGTACAGTTCACTTCGTACAAGATCCCTGAGTTGATAAGTGAGTGTGGTTGTGCGCGTTTTTTGATGAAGAAAGACTGTACCGCCGCCGTAGACTCGGACTCGCTATAGAGGTCCTTCCATCGACTGCGACATTGCACACAAGCAACTCGTGTCAACCTCAAATTTCAAGATCATTCGCTTGTAAAATCTGACAAGTCCTTGTATTAATATCGTGGTGAGATTGGATCTCAGATTAGACTTGACCGACTCTGCTGGCGCAGAGTATATATTAACTCTAATGAAGAGAACTGCTATACTCATCATATCAAATGCGTTTGTCACGACCAAGAATCAAAGATATACGGGAATCAAATTATAGAGACAACTATCTGCTATGTGATCGCTACACCATCTCCAAGATAGTGATACGCCAGGTCGTCTTTCGCCAAGAATAGTCGTGCGGAAACTTGCTTCTCACGTACCGTACACACAGCTTCCCCGATAACTCATCCCAATCTTGTGCGTCGCACGCTAAACCGCCTTTTTCGGGAGCTAGCTCGTCATGATCGACGAGTACCCTGGCGATGTTGCACTCCTCGTTACTTGGCGAAGGAAACACTGCTGTTTCGATGAGGTGTTTCGAACCCACCGAGGCAGGCAGTGAACGGGGAAAACTCAGAGACCAGAATATTCGCTGTGAAGTAAAGACTGCCGGAAATTTGGTACTATACGGTGTCGGGGACGAGAACTGAGTACAGTGAGGTTAGCAAAGACCCCCCTTCCGGTGGGGAAAAAAAAAGGCAATCACATACTTTGTAGGTGGTTATCGTCTTTGCATTGGGTTCTGGGTTGTCTATTTCTGGGTAGATGAACCTGACCTTGCCTTCGTACAGCGTCACGATAGCGCTTTCGTGGAAAACGCGTAGTATTCGGCCGAAAGAAATATTTTCGGGAACCCACTTCCACACCGTTTGTAGTTTCAATGGTGAAGACTGGCATCCAGATGTCAAAATGTCATCGGAAATATCATATGCGGCCATCAGTCGCGTAGTTATAAGCAGTAACCTGGGTTGCTTCCCAGATAGCCGCAAGTCGTAGCGCACCTTCAAAGGGAATAGTAAATGACAGCCAACACCTTGCGAGTATTCAAATTTACCATCAACTTCCCGTCATGTCCCGGAGGGCAGTCAATCTCTGCAATCACATCCTTGGCTAGCTTGGTATAGTTTTCGTCAAGCTTCATAATTCGAAGCATGTGCTTGCGGTCATTTGTAATCCACCCATAGACGAGATAGTCTCCAGCAACGATATGATTCCTCGTCCGTGACGTAGTATGGACCATAAATGTAATCTTGACTGACGGCCTCTTCGTATCCAGGTGGCAAATTGCAAACGTCCGCCTGGAAATAACCCCCCTGTTAATAGGTTCATGACAGGACAGGATAGAACGCGACCCACTCGTTCTTGACGAACGTCCGCAAAAGCATGAGATTGTCTCCTCGTGACGACTTGTACGGACCGTCTCGCGGACCGAGGTGTAACCAACACCACTCGCTCTGTAATGTCACTGAAGCGGGCGTCGTGTCTGTCGTACTCGACTCCATCATCGGCGGTTTGAATAAACATATATTTGAATGCCGCGCAGGATTGAGCGTCCGACTGTGAAAGAGCAATACGAGCCAGTCGGTGCCGGGTACGAACTTCAATCCCTGGAACACACCAGGAAAGCTGAGCGGAAAGGAGTAGCTCCGGATGGGCTTGAGAGTGCCCTGGGAGAATGCGGTATCGAGACGTGCGGCGGTGATGAGTTGGCGCCGGATATCCTTCGTCGGGGCGTGATGGAGATGTGGGTAACTCTTGGGTAAGAAACGGTGTTTGAAGAGCGCAGTGTGCCAGACATGGTGACACTGAGAGTACTCGAAGAGCGTCTTACACGTCTGATCCAGCCACATATGTCAGTCACTCGGTGTCCATGATTAAGTAGGGTTACTCACAAGGCTCAAACGAACGACGTCGGACGGCGACAGTAGGCTCATGATGATGAGCCACAAGTCTGCTACGAGCTCAACAGGCTCAATAAGTGTCTTTTGTCCGCCATCGTTATGGCAGTTGTCGACGTTGCCTGTCATCATTGTCAAGGTGTAACAGACTCGACCGTTGAGAACTTTCTGTATCTATGGAATGGAGTAGTCTCGGCGAATCCATTTTCACTCGCCTTTGTAGTTCCACGGGAATGCACGCTCGTTTGGTCGGGGACTGACCGTGGACGCATTCGCCACTATAACGCCATACTTTCTGGCCCCTGTCCAACATAAGCGAGCCTGGGAAAATGCCAATTTGGAGTCTCCTTTACTTGAGAGTGAACCACAACATTACTAGTATACAGTCCTGTCTACTCAACACATTCGTATTTTTACTCGGCAGCCTGCGACTCGAGACAAGCGGCAATTACCATGGCTTTGAATGTGGCTATAGTGGTCGAGCAAGATGATACCGGTCGTGTGTTCCAAATACCCGTCAGACCGTGGGCGACACAACACACGAGTCCTAATGCTGTTCCCAAGGTGAGGAACTCAGAATAATTAAACGCTATTAGTTGTGCGCGAGAAATATATTCTCCAAGGGCATAGAGCGCTGAGCGGCATCACCATAGACCCTCCAAATGGCATCCTCTTTCCCTCGGAACGTGAATGCCACATACACAGGATTGGGGTCATTGTACCATGTTCTTTCTGACCTCTTCCTTCCGGCGGGTTATCCTGCGAGCGTTTCTCCAGGTAAAGGTTATCTCTTTTGAATGGCGTGGAAAATCGAAATCAATAAACCACCTTGCGTACCTTAGATTACCTCAAGTGCGTGTGTTATGCCTGACCCCGCGGACAGTCCTCGTGTGTACTCCAGCATTGATGATTTTGTTTGTTTGTTTGTTTGTTTCAGGTATCAAATTTACAACGCTCTACAAGCGTTTTGTAACTCGCTCTCGGGACTTTTAGCTTCTCGGGGTGCCTTGGAAGGCATGTCTTCCTTCATATCACTGTCTCCACCGGGGATACTCATTTACGCCCGTACAAGGTGTTGGTGTCGGTGATGCATCCGCCTCGGCAACCCACGCACTCTTATTGACGGTCTTGAAAGATGCCTTCTCCCGGTTCACAAGTAAGTCGTCCCTGACTGGAACATTCCATCCACACCCGACGAAAGCTAAAGCCCTTGGGTAGCTATCATTGCGGCGTATTATTTCGGAACATCACTTTATCCAGAGACCAAAACATTTCGATACCTTGCCGACGTGTTCAATGACGCGTCCACGGTGCTGGACACCGTCGTGCCTTTCATTGGATCGATTGAGCCTTCGAGATATTGGTCCGCTCTCCCGTCGGGTGCTACATTACAAATAATCGTGCTGTGTTTGAGCGGTTGTATGAGGTCGCTTTGTTCACTCGTGGCAGGTGGCTCGAAAGCGGCGCTCACAAACCATTTCGCGTCGCCGTTGACTAGGAAGGGAGACGTCGGCGAAGTCAGTGCGAAGGATGCGAGTCGGGAGACCGTTGTTGGGCTTTCAGGGATGCTGGTAAGGACCAGACTGTCGTCCGCATCTTTCTATTGATGAATTACAGCTCGGCACGCTTCTCATACCCTACGTCAACACGCGCACCTTGACGTATACGATGCTCTTCGTTTTGGTCGGAGCCCACCTATTGTTCAACTACCTCGCCGTTCGTTCTGTGGTTCTCCGCACGCTCAACAGGCAACGTGCGTGCATCCTTTGGACCAGCTTCAAAGCGCCGAGTGGAGCCCTCAACGCGAGGACGCTCAGCCCTGCCAGTGTCGCTTCGAAAGAGATGCTATTCGGAGCTCCCAGCAACCTACGAGACGCTTCCACAGGGCAAAAAATAGGTCGATGTATTCTCGGAACGTCATTCCGAAATATCACACTCCAATGTACTGTGGAGCATATCGCATCTGCGTTACACGTTTTCGAAGGCGAACGATATGTGTTATTTATAGCCTGCCATTGCTTGCGCCGAGTCACCATATCGGTCTGCTTCAGGGACGGATACTGCTCGATGGATCAACTTCAGGCGTGGATCCAGGCTATTGAAGTCACACGATGGCTACGCGATTTAGGAGATAACGCCGATCTGGTTGATGTCCTACGCTCGACGTTGTTGGCGACTCGCGAAGTGCTACCCGGTTTCGTTCATTCTCTTGTCGAAGCAGGGTGGGAGACGGGGAATGATTCGATGATGTTTGGTTCCCCCAATCATTTAATATTGGGGATGGAAAAGGGTCTAAAGGGCACGCGTGGTGACGAGGAGGATAAAAAGGAACGTTGACCTTTCCGGAAGTAGTAGATTCTGTGAGGGCCAAGGTAGGTTTTCACGTTGTACCCAACGAACTTGGGTTTGCTCTGTATAAGGCTAAATATTCCGCCACCGGTCTTTGTCTAGAACCCAGCATTTATATGATCCATTCTTCTTTGGGTTACTCTAACAGGTGGCTTTGGGCCTTTAGCTTCATCAAATTACGGTCGTCGTGACGATACGTTATCGTTAGAATTCAACACCCCAAACAGCCCAGAAAGGGAGGAGTGCGAACCTGACGAAAACTTGTCGTAACTACTTCCACCCTGCTGATATGTATATAAACAGGATCAGTGGGAAGACGTTCGCTAACGCCCCCGAGTCCTTGTACGATGTCCCTCCTGAGCGAACGGCATCGCTACTTTGTAGTGATCCCGTTATTCGCTGCATTCATATGGTTCTCTAGCCTCCTTGCAATGTTACTGACCTGGCTTATCTCTGGATGCCCCAAATACGTACCCGCCCAAGTTGCCGTCGTCTACATCTCCGACATCGGTGCATCCTTCGTGAAACCCCTCTTTGTTGTCGCATGCTGCATCACCGGACCTGGTCTCCTACTCTCGCTCACGATAGAGCGTCTTCTCCGATACAAAGGCAGACTCCCCCCTGAGCTCCACAAACGCGAACGTATCCTCGGCGGACTCGCCATGGTCGGTGCCTTCATCGCCATGTCGGGTCTCGCCCTCCTATCCGGGTTCGATACGGGGCGGTACCCGACCGAACACATGATCTTTCTCCTCGTCTTCATTGTCGGCGTAGCCCTCTCTGCCATCTTCACCGTGATCGAGTTTCGTTGGCTCGCGGATGATTATGCAGAGATTGAAAAGTTGAAGAAGGCGTATATTGCCAAGGCGGTGATCGGATTGACGTTGGTGGCGTTGGCGGTCGTGTTTGGGGTGACGTGCTTTTCTGCCCCGAACGCCGGAGGGGTGATTGAGTGGCTGATCGGGTTTGGATTCACGTTTTATTTGTTGACCTTTGTGTATGATTTGCGGATGGCGAGGGTGGGCGAGGTGGGCGAGGTGAGCAAGGAGGGAATGGTCGAGATACCCTAATTAATTGATGCGTTCGTGGACTGATTTGTTACACATTGCTAGTTGATCACGACGTCTTTACAGCTCCCAGATGAGTCTACCAGTATACGTCAACATTGACAAAGGATATGAGCGCAGAGCTAATATAGTAATGTCCTCGGCGTAGTTCGGGGGGAGGTGCGCTATCATCCTAACGACCAGGTTTTATGTAAATGACCTTCGGGCCAGGTACAAACAAATATCAGTATCAACAAGATGTCTGAAACAAATGATCAAATAGTAATTAACCAGTTACAAGGCATAATACTCCGACGATGTGCTCCGATCGCGACGACGGTACGGCTTGACCTCATCTGACAAACATTGGACAATACATGGTGACAAGTGCATTACTCGATCATACCTCTTCTCAAGGAGTTGTATATCCATGCTAAAACACTTTTATACATGGGGGACTCATCAAGCATTCTCGGAAGTGTTTACAGGTGAAGGTATAAAAAGGGACATGCGATATAAATATGTGTCCGGTAACCGGAAGGGTCCGTCTGAGAATGGATGTGTCAGTGGTGACGTGATCGCCATCGCTGGCGATCTTGGGATCCACAACGCTCAAGCTCCAGGCTCGAGGGTGACTGTCGTATGAATGATTGATGGACAGGTTTGTGCATCAGTTGTTCGTACGTCCGAGTCACTTTGCGTGCGATCGCGGAATGGATCTGTACAGCAGTTCCATCAGACAATAGTGCGCCTCGGCATCGAGTGACTCACTCTCTTGAGCGAAGCCATGTTGCGCATTATCCAATCTCCACCCTGAGAGCACTGGGGGGCACGAACGGGGTCGAGGAATCTGAGTGGAAAGCAATGGACTAGGATGGCACTCGGGATCAGGAATGAGAGGCAGAGCAGGTGAAAGAGTGGAGTGGGAGACTGAATTTATCTCCATAAGTTTACGGCGTCTCTTCTCACTGCATGTCTGCTCAGGTGGCTCTCGTCAGGCTACACCTCCAGAACACGAAATCGAACACACGAACAATGACTTGTGCTCTAAGCCTTTTGAGGGACCGACACGCGCCTCCAATTGATTTCGAAGTCCCTCTGAGGAATTCAAGATAATCTTGACGCAGCGTTGTGGCATTATATGTGCGAGATTGTAAACAATGTGTTAACGTTCTCAGCCTGTGGGAAGTGTGAGTGTTGTGAAGCCACAGTTGAACGTGGAACGGATTTACATTGTGAGATGACGTTCAGTCTGCCGAACAAAACCAGGTTCTATCAGGAGGCCATCTTCGACAGCTTTTGTGAAGAATGTCTCTGTTTCATCCATCAGGGATTCCAATTCCTTGATCCTGTTGCTTGGAAGATGAGATCGGCATACGTTGACGAGGAACGCAAATAGGGATATGGCAGCCACGACGAATCCAAAGATGCTGGAGAAGATGGAAAATGTGCTGGCGCTCATCGTGTTTGAGGCAAAAGGGGCTATGAAGGTCTGATGAGTCGAGGGCCATCACAGCAGACCGAGCTTTTATAAGAGTGTTCAACATCCTGTGATGAACACGCCACGACCGCGAGGCTTGATGCTTGATGCTTGTCGACGAGCCCACGACAAGCCACACGCCGGCCTCGTGCTCGACTAGCTGTTGGTCCATCAAAATTTGTTAACCCATTATATTGGTGGGAATCTAGCTACTACATAGCTGTTGGCTACGAGCCAACCGATTGGAAAGTTGCTGAAAATCAAGCTCAAGACTCATTTCGGTCTGACTGCCATATCATTTCAAATTTGAATGACTAGAAACGTAAGCGCGACATTGAAGTTGTGGCTGTGTTGTTGCGAACCTTTTGAGCGTTCATGGCAGATTTCGATTGCGCTCCAGACAAATTGGAGGACCGAGAAATCTTTTGGCGAGATAGATATTACTTTTTCAAAAGGAAAGGGTACATACTTCGCCCGCGCTACCATCCCAAGTGGCAACCATCCTGGAGATTTTCTGTGGATCCCCTCTACAACGAATTTGAGGACAGTATCATTCAATGGGTAAGTTGCGTCTCCATCCCCAACGGATAGCTCGCTCACATGTCATCACGCTAGAATGAAGATCTTCTCGATGCTACAGAAGAAGGAAGGGATGGAAAGGACGTGTTCATTAAGCGGATTGATTGTCGAACTCATTTACATGAAGTCAACATCGCTTCGCGTCTAGGATCATCCAAGAGTCGCGAAGATGAAAGCAATCACTGTATCCCTATACTTGCTATCTTTTCCGACGACCGGGATCCGTGGTATCAATATATCGTCATGCCCGTTCTTCGTCCCTTCGACGAACCGAACTTCGCCTCATTCGGGGAAGTCGTCGATTTCGTGAACCAGACCTTAGAAGCCAGTTTTCTTACTCTCCCACATGTATTCGTTCTTACTATCGCGTCCAGGGTCTTGTGTACATGCACGAACAAAATGTAGCACATCGGTGGGTATATTTCACGTCTCCAGTGGGGTACTGATCATGAAGTGTGTAGTGATTGTGCCGCTGAAAATATTTTGATGGATGCTTCATATCTTTACAAAGATGGTTGGCATCCAATGAATACCTGGTTAGCCCGCAATGGCAGAGATGATCTCTGTCCTAGCCGCAATCGTTCCGAAATCGAGATTAAATATTACTTTATCGATTTCGGTTTATCGACGCAATTCGCTCCCGAGCAACGAGAGCGTCTCGTCACCGGAGAGCTCGGCCGAACACAGGCTCCCGAGCAGACTTCTGGGTTACCCTACGACCCGTTCAAACTAGACATGTATTATCTTGGACATGTTTATCAAACGAAGATTGTGGACGTGCGTTTCCTATTCTTTCAACCCCCTATCAGAGTTCATGCCATCCAGCAGGAGTTTAAAGGGTTGGAAGTCTTGAGTGATCTAGCTCGTCTAATGACGAAGCCAAATCCAAAGGACCGTCCCAGCGCTCAGGAAACACTGATGATCTGGAACAGTTTGCAATTACTTCCTTCTATGCCGCCTCGGTGGACGAGGCTTCGACCCACGGCGGAAGAAGGTTCTATCGAGCGCATCATGAATAACGCGCTGGACGTGGTTGGTATGGTCCGGGGATCCATGGGATTCTAGACTGGAACGGTCGATCCCGTGCATGCTAAACAAAACTGGACGCTACCATCAACACGACACGTCATCCGGTGAGCGCATTTCGAAACACTTCATAAGGAAAACCGTCTAATCGAAGAAAGAGAAACGACCACAACGAAACGTATACCATCTCATCCATGTTCGCCACATAATTAGGCATCGACTTATCTCCCATTAAGCACATCATATCTGTATTCCCCATTGACTACTGTATCATTTGTTTTATGGTAGCTAACGTTATTGCTCTCGCGAGCTTCTCCTTCGCTTCCTGTTTCCTCGCTCCCCTCTCCTTCCTTGTCAGCTATTCACTGATCTCAATTCCGGTGCCCATTCATTCGTGGGTTCTCCGTTGGTCCATATGCTGTGACAATCCTCTCATCGCGTGTCCAAAGGTTGTTGTCACTCTACTTTCTTCCGGGTTTGACTCATAAACTTCTGCCATGTTTTCAAGTTGCAAACGATGCAGTGGGCTGTGCCAACCAAAATGAAGTCATCCAAATGAACCAACTTCGTTGGACAACACGCGCGTTAATGAAGAAAGTGGCGATTTGGTTCTCCGTGGTATCTTGGCCCATCTCAAACGGCCCAGAGTAAACACATCTCGTTTCAATTCCCTTTCCAGTCGGATTGGATGCCTGTGTCCTATCGTCAGATCTATTCACCATGAAAAACATGTACTATAAATGCATGCTAAGTTCGAGGTTCGAAGACACATCCGCGGAGGTGCCGTGAGCCAGGCAGAGTGGGGGTATGTCATACAGCATCGGCATCATGCTCCGCTAGTACTGGCGCTTCTAAGTCACAATTCTCCCATTTCTCTCTTCGTTGTGCCTCAACCCCTAGTCGTCCTGCCTGGCGGCCACATACATAATCGTCGATATGCCACCGACCCGACCAGAAAATGGCGATAGGCCGAACCCATTGTTAATGTCAGTTCCGCGTCTGCCCCGAAGATCGCGAGCATGAAACTCTAGAATGTTTATGATCTATCGAGGGATAGAGCTATCTCGGTGATATATGCCCTGCAAGTGTTTGGAATGAAAGTTCCCCATCCTACTGGAACTGCGCCAGACATATCAAGTACTGTGATGAGAACATACAGCAGCATGCTATCACAGGAACATGGAAGTCGCTGTAAGCTCAGTCCGTTTTGCAGAGCTGAGAACAGAGGGGACAAAAAATGAACACGGTGTGTTGTAACTTACACAAGGAAGTAGAGGGCACCTTTACGGAGGAACAGGTCCGTATAATTATAAGAGTTCAGTCGCTACTACTTTGTTAATTTGTACATCTGAATTCTGATGGGATCCTTGATGGGTATTCTATTCCAGCCTTGCGGAAGTTCTCGGGATTAGCTTCGCGGCAGCTAAGTGCCTCTATCCATTGCAATTGCACTTGAGTGACTTGACTAATTCGATCAATCCAATACAAGTTCGCACACTACGTTTGCCCGACTCTGACAGTGCGACCCCGCCTGGCATCTGTAGTCTTGAAAGTTGGCTATCCTACGTTCGTTCGGCCTGTTTTCGTGAATAACACCACAACCTTCCGATGGATGCTTGTGAGCGTTGTGGGCGACTGGGCGAGTTCCAACACTGTCGGAAATGTCAAACTGTCAAATACTGCTCCAAAAGATGTCGGAAAGGTGATTGGAAAACACACAAAACCGTTTGCCAAGAGATCAGTCGACTCACAGCGGACCGTTCCGTGCGGTACATCGCCAGCCTATCTACGTGCGGATTTGGTATCGAATT
The DNA here is from genome assembly GCA_038092655.1 of Boletus sensibilis. Classification (NCBI taxonomy): domain Eukaryota; kingdom Fungi; phylum Basidiomycota; class Agaricomycetes; order Boletales; family Boletaceae; genus Boletus; species Boletus sensibilis. The sequence continues at coordinate 8,487 of JBBPQU010000022.1, read as the reverse complement.
GCAAGATGGCAGGTGGTTGCAATATTACAGTTGGACTCATGGTTTGTCTAAGCTGGATTTATCCCAGTATATCGGAAACGATGATGGTGAGCATTCTTTGGATCGCCATCTTGATGTTCGTTCCCTTTGTTAAGGACAGTTTGGTGCTTTGTTGTACATCTCGATAGGTAACCTTGTGTGGGGCTCGGCTGGCTACCATCTGACCACAGCCAAGGTACAGCTCAGAGACAATAATATTTTGGTCGCCAGACTGTATCGTGCAAGCACCTCCACCCTGGTAGAGTCATGGATCAATCTGGACATGCATGTTCATTGCGATAATGAAGTGCTGGAATACGATCCCGAGCGTATCTGGCCGTGGGCAGGGGAAGGCCGTCACTATCATGTTTATGATCGGCCAGGTAATATGAGCTCACTCATTGAATGTATACGCAAAATGACTGACAAATGTTACTTGCATCTTATGGTTTGCTAGCGTGGATGTACAGTGGTGATTACATTTTCCATAAAGAGGAGTTACACCCTCCGAGCTGCCATATAGCGTAACCATTGAGGTGCAGGGGTAGGCTCATTGATCTTGCGGTAAGTCATATTTATGGTATGGCATTGCAGGAAACTGATGGTTCGAAAAAGGAGATGGGCAACCGAAAACACGAATTATTAGGAATACCGTCGAGTTTAAAAGGACCATGTGTATTTTACGCAAATAACTCGAGTATTATTTGCGAGTTCACTGTAAGGACCGGTGTATACTCTTTCAGCGGAGATGCATTCACAGCAAACAGTAGCATGCTGTACATAACGAGTCCGTCGCCGAATTTTTGTAATCACAACAGCTTTCCACGGAGCAGTAAACGCTCATGTAAACACACGTCTGACATACAACGAAGCGAGCCATCAACCATTTCAGGTCAAGCAGATCAACCACTCAGAACCTAATAATCATATTCCCAGACGAAGCTTCCATATGGGTACTATCTCGGGTCTTTTTGGATCAAACTCTAGAGGTTCCAGAGCGCTCTAGATAATGGCTATTCCTAGGCATCGGATAGAGTCCAACAACCTTGCGGCTTGACAATGCGCAAGCGATGGAAATTACATGTCCTGTTAGAGCGCTAGTTCGCACACTTGGTCTGGCTCGAACCGTTGGTCGGTCTATCAGCGACAGTCGAAGGTATGTTGTCTTGCATTCGTCCGATGGGCCCCTGCATGAATTTTGGGAAAACACTGCAGATGGATACGTGCGCGTGTTGTCACCGACAAGACCAACTCAAACTCTGTTCGAGATGTCGCGCCGTCAAATACTGCTCGAAAGAGTGCCAGATAAGCGATTTGAAGGCACACAAAGCCATTTGCCGAAAGGACTGTCGGCCTCCAGTGGACCTCCCGTCACGTCAGCAAGACTCTGCGCACGAATCTCGGGCCAATGCCCAGGTTGAAGATGCAGTTGGAAATGTGCTGACGCCGACCCGCCAGATTACGAGCCTCTATATGAGCAGAATCGACATGTCGTTGCGAGATGGCAGATGGTTGCAATACTTTAGTGATGACCTCGGTTTATCCGAGCTTGATCTATCGAGGTATATCGGAAATGACGATGGTACGCGTTTATGGCATTTGCATCCACTCCAAGTTTGTGTGCGAGACTGACGTTTTGGTGCTCGGTGGTCCGCGTCGATAGGTAAACTCGTGTGGGGGTCGACCGATTTTCATCTGACGTCTACGAAAGCGCAACTCTGCAACGGTCATGTATTGGTCGCCAGGCTGTATCGTGCAGATGGCTCCACCCTGACTCAGTCGTGGATCAATCTCGACATGTACATTCACTGTGACGATGAAGTTTTGGTATATGATCCTGAGCGCGCCAAGCTGGGGGAACTCATCTGGCCATGGACAATGGGGGAATACCATATCTATGATCCGCCAGGTAAAATTATTCATCAGATGTGTGGGTGAACCATCTGACGAAGGATATCCCGGGTGTCTACCAGAACAGACATACACAGAACAAACATACAGCAACGATTATACCGGCTTAGAGGATTCGCAGCCTTGGAGATGTCATGTAGGATGAGATTTACGCCACTGGTGGGGTGCAGAAATGGTGTTGTAACAAATATCAGGTGGAATACAAATTCGGTGCAAATTGGTGAATTGCTACATATCTGAGGACTCTCGATTGTTGTTCCTATTCGACTAAGCGATAGTATGACCTTGTTGTCCTTCGATGTAGTTGCGTCATGGATAGCATTCGAGTCTACAAGACCAATGATTACGGGGTCGCATCTGCCCAGTCAACTGGGATACTACACACATGCCTCCCTGGGACGAATTCTCTCTTGCCGTTGATCGCTCAACGATCATGAAAGAAACCATGACCGACCACCCTCCTGGAATGGAAACGGCCCTCCCAACTTTTTCGGGTTCCAGTTTTTAATGATATCCTTGCTCCGCCGCGTCACCTCGTTGTACCGTTCATTCGTCACCCACCCGTCGCCTTCCAGCTGCAACCCCTCGACAACTTTTTCGATACGCTCCTCGTACTCCATCAACCTAGGATGTGCCTCCCGATGTTTCGCAATCTCGTCTGTATCCCATTTGATGGGGAAGGGTGTGCCAGGGGTGATGTTCTCCCAAGCATCTTGAAGCTCCAGTAGCACCTGTCGCAAATTATGCATACCTTCGTACCACGTCCGCGATGCGCCGAGAATCGGCGGTACGATATGGTTGAGACGGGGATATGTCTGCGAGGCAAAGTAGAGGGGATTCCGCTGCATGACGCGCGTTTCATAGTACTTGTGGATGATGGCGAGTCGTTCTTGGCCTTTCAGATATTCCTTGTCTTCCTCTGAGTAACTGTCGAAATCTGGGGGAAGCGTCGGTGCGGCCATGCCAAGAGGAATGGTGATGCGGTCGTCTCCTTCGTATCGCACGCATGCTGCAAAGGTGGCTTGTAAGAAGAGCGGTCGGATACTGATGCCTTGCCAATCTATCAAGCCCAATATGTCAGGTGGGCCTTCGGGAGGGACGAAGATGTTGGATGCGTGAAGATCAATGTGCCAAAGTACCGGGGCACAGAGCTCATCTGGGGGGAGAATGCTTGGTATGACCGCAAGAAAGTTGTCCAGAAGACGGATGTGAGCATCAGGTACATTCTCTCTGTCGGGACGACGAAATAGGTCGCGAGATTTGCGAGGAACGGCAAACGTGGATAACCATTGCTTTTCAAGGTCTACGATTGCCTTGATGTATGACAACGTATCCGGCCCTGGAAAACTGAGTGAGAAGTGTGTGTCCAGCATGAAAGCGGAACTGACAAGGGCCACGATCAACATCCAAGTCACTTCTCTTTCCCCGCCAGATATCCCAGTCGACACAAGGACCTATACGAAATCGATCGGAGCCACCACCATCCTCGCCTTCCGCATACAGTGGACGCTGTTGCAATTCGGGAGAAACGTCCTCCTTGTAATAAAGGCTCCCTATCTGAGAGAAACGGTACCGAGCAAATTTGCACTCCACATCGACGAGCTGGTCCACAAAGTGCGTTGCTTCGCGCTTAAACTTGTCCATCCGCTTATGCAACTCTACACCTTGCACGTGTTCCATCAGAATGTACTCGGTCCCCACCTCAGATGTATCCGCATTTGCGCTCCAGCTCAGGATGCGTGGAACAGGTAAACTGAGGATATTCCTTGCATAGTCCATGGTTGCAACTTCGCTGGCAGTGCAGAGACGACGCGGCGCTACAAGTGGACAAGGGATCTTGGCGATCAACTTCTTGCCGTTGTCGAAGGTCAATAGGAAAATCTTGTTAAAAGAACCTATCCGAAGAGGTTATGAAATCAAAAATGACATTGTTAAACGTTACCTTCCGCGGTCTTGACCATCTGGACACAGCGCTCCGCGCCTGCTGCTTTTGCGGCAACTCGCTTGAGGGCATCTACGTTGAAGGACGCATATCTAATACGCATTTCTGCAAAGCTTGCGAATTAAGAATGTTTGGAGTAGAAACGATCGCTCACGTTCTCGCTCATTGTAAATCCATCTTCCGGAAGTGTACCGGAAAAACTGGTCATACTCTGAGTCTTTCGCCAAGACTATGCGTTCCGAACTATGAGCGCCCCTCCGTCTAACGCTGAACTTTTTGAACACATGGGCACCAGTCGGAAGCTCGCGAAGACGATGAAGAACTTGGGTCATTGACGTGGGGTTTGCGTGTGCAAAAGTCAGGTCATGTACGCAACAAGCAAGCTACGTAGTACAAGCCGCTTTGAACTGATCCCACACCACTCCGCTTCCACTAATTTCGAATCACGTGGAGTCAACACAAGTACATTCACTTCCTTTCGTGATTTGTCGCAAACAGCACACAACCATCCTATCTACAGACTACCAGCGAGCGAGCCGGTGTGAATGTCAACTCACTTCAGGACCAACTCTCCCTCAGCTAACTATCCAAGTTAGAGAAGAAGGACAATAATGAAAATCAGATCTTACCCCAACATTGCACCTAGTGCGGCCGCGAATTGGTCTTCAGTGGGCGGAGAGTCTGCAAGGACTGTGACTCTCGCCAATACCTGATGAGAGTCTGCATTGGCTATGGCGGCTACGTTGGGGTTTTTGGTACCCTTGTTGGCCTGCAGGACAAGGTCTCGTTGAGGATTTCCATCAGGTCCCGTATAATATAGTCCGTAATCAACGCGAAACGAGACGATGCGGTCCTTCGTCTGATTGGGCCATGCACGAGTGCCAGGTGCGGCTGTGGTAAGACTACTAAGGATCTTTTCCCATCCTTCGGTCTGTAGACGTTAAGATATATGACAAGTGATGAGTCCAGGACGCGACCATACCTCCTTGAATAACTTTTTCCACTTCTTGTAAGACGATTTCAAGCCCTTCACCATTGTCGCTATCTGATCTGCTTTCTAGACGAAGAACGGGCGCAGTAATGAGCACACATACTGTGCAAAAGTCTATGCGAGCAATGATAGTGAACTTCCTGTGCAAGGGTGATGAGATGACAAGAGTGTGGACCAAACAGGAAGCCATCTCGGGGTAATTATCAGCGGAAACTTGTTTTGGTTTATCGTACGAGCGTCTGATACAGCAAACCGGTGGTCTGGTCAGCTGCCCAGATCAAACAAGTAGACCTTACCCGAATAGAGACAAGATACGAATCCAGCAATAGGATCGAATCAGCGTACTTGATCAATCCTAGAACCATTAGCAGGAACTGAGTGGCCATCATGTGTACTGTTAGTTCAATGGCTCTGTGCGCCAGCAACGTCGATTCCATGGGATATGTCGGGGAATCGATCAATATCATATAAGATGTTGACTCAAGCTAAAAGTAGCCCTTTAAATCAACTTTAAATTATATCCTTATTGGGAAATCGAGGCTCAGATACACTTTACATCCGCGTCCGCGGCGTAGAACTGCAATGAAACAGCCTCTCGACCATTCCGGGGTAAGTAGTGGCGTTGCGCACGTCTTGTTTGGAAGGTGGCATGATCACAATGATCCGAGATATTTGATCATGAGTCCCAAAGCTGTTCGGCGGCCATATAGTAACACCATTTGGCTCTTCAAACCCCGAGTATTTGCTTCCGCGATGCCTAGAAAATGGTTGGGACAACCCTCAAGAACCGCCGGATCCAAATGCTGTTTGAGCCTCGAGGTCCTTTCTGGCGGCGCAATATTGCTCAACTGTTCCTGCCAAGCCCATCGTGATCTACAAACGCTGAAAGCTCAAATCCGCTGTTTAGCACTACATAGTTGTAATTCACACACTAGGTCTCATTCGAACCATCGGTCTGTTTCCCTGTGACAGTCGAAGGTGTGTTGCCTTACATTCGTTCGATGCCATGCATGAATTTTTGCAATCATTGCAGATGGACGCGTATGCGCATTGTCGCCGACGGACCAACTCAAACTTTGCTCGCGATGTCACACTGTAAAGTATTGCTCCACAGAATGTCAGGCCAGCGATTGCAAGACTCACAAAGCCATTTTCCAAAAGGATGGTCAACCAATGGCATGTTGAACCCCCCAAGGGGCCACATGCCTAGCAGCAAGGCGTCGGGAACGTGCCGACAACAACGCGCTACATTATGAGCCTGTATATGAGCAGAATAGATGTCTCGCTGCGAGAGGGCCGGCGGTTGCAATATTTTGGTGATCATGGTGTATCCGAGCTTGACCTATCGAGATATATCGGAAACGATGATGGTGAGCGCTCAGACACACAACGAGCTCGTCCTCGTTCTTTTTACTGATGGCTCGGTGCTTTGTCCCTAGGGAAACTATATGGGGGTCCACCGATTTCCATCTGACCACAGCTCGGACACAACTCATCGATTGGCATGTCTTGGCCCCCAGTGTGTATCGCGCAGACGGTTTGACTCTGGTAGATTCATGGATCAATAATCTCGACACGTACATCCATTGTGACCATGAAGTATTGGTGTATGATTTCGATCGTGTTAAATTGAGAGCTTATCTGGCCGTGGAGGATGGAGAACTATCGTGTTCATGATTCACCAGGCGAATTGATTTCTTTCGTCGATGTGGGATGGGGTTTACGAGCTCTGTCTGTAACAGCGGCCTCACCTAAAATCCAATGACAGTTAGCGAGCGATGTTCCTGCGATATGAACGTTTTGTCGCGGTCTACACGCGGTCATGTGATGGTCATGTGATCGCGGCGAGGGTTTTTGATTTACGCGTTGTTGAGACCAAGTTAACTTTTCCGCCTCTCCAACATGCCCGAAAAACGACCCCGCGATGAACCTGCCAGCGCTCTCTCATACACACCCTCTCGAGGTCCGAAAAGACGTCAGTTAACTGGCTCACTCCCGCCGTCGTCGCCTATCCCGTCGTCGTCCTCCGCTTTCACCACGCCGCGCACCCCAGCGTACAACTGGAAAGTGCCCGCAGACTCGCCTACCAACCCCTTTGGTCGCATCCGTCGCCTGACCCAAGGCACGATCCTTCCCCGCCCGACCTCGTTCTCGAAGCATCTTCCCCTCCGATTCCAGCTCATCCATCCCCGTGTCGACGGTCGAGAGATCGATAGAGATGGTATATACCGCATCATCCAAGTCCCTCTGAACTACACCCTCGCCCATCTTCGTAAACTCATCGAATACGTCTTCGATCCCGCAAAGGATACCGAGATTGTCGAGCCGTATAGTTTGCGACGGCCGTCTCGTCGTACTTCCAGCGTGTCGTCTTCACGGAAGGGAAAGCAGGTCGAATTGGGAGATCCGGTCGGTCATCTATTCGAAGTACAGCGGAAAGTCAAGATGGGGTGCACGGGAGAGATCAAGGAGGCGCAGACGTGGGTCAAGGCATCTACCACGCGTGATCCTTATCATTATCCTGGGAACGACTCGGAAGACAGTCTCTGGCTCGAGGACGATGGTGCAGGTGAAGTGTGGAAGTGGGAGGCCGAGGAAGACTTTACCCTCTCCAAGGTCTGGCCAAAGGGGGGTGACCTCGCAAGAGGCATTGTCTATGTGAGCGATCTCGCTTTTCAGTTACGGGCAGGATGGCTGACGTACACTAGCATCACAACGCGGAAATACGGGTACATATCACGGTGAACACGAAGAAGATCCAGGGACGCAAAGGCGTCGGCAACATGCCTTTTGTGTTCATCTCAAATGGCTCCCTTTCCCTGTCCGATCCTGACAGAACGCTTCAAATGGGTTCTATCGAAACATTGCGGTGGAATAGAATCGGGGCATTCGAGAAGTATCTGAAAGCTGAAGAGGAAAAAGAGCGTGCAGCACGAGGCAACGAGGTCGACGACGACGAGGAAGATGCGGAAGGCGAGCTAGACCCCGATATGGTATACCCTATCAATGCACAGCTACCGTATTCGTGCTGATGATCTCCTTCCAAGTCATCTTCGACGCTACCACTGTACGAGCTCTCGTCGTCCCCATTCAGCATCTCTTCAAATCCGGTCACGCCGTTTCCCACCGAGCCGTCGACGCGTCGACGTATTGATTATGAACGAAAGCGGCTTTTGAAGTTGACGAAAGAAGGTATGAAAGATGCTGGCTTGTCCGACGAAGAAGTGGACGAGCTCGCGGGGGACGATGGCGGAAAAAGACACCCCATATTTGAAGACAAGCCATTTGATTGGGACCCATTCGGCGACGAAGTCGAATTATAACAGTACGCATCAGGATACTTTTTCGGATCCGGGGTTCTCAGGGCTGTTGCGTGGGGGTGAATGGTAGATTATCATCATGTTTGTATAGTATACATCCCGGATTTTTTGGGACACATGCTGGTTTCAAGGAACGTTATTCGTTGTGTGAATCAGATGTAGAATGGCCACCGTTGGTACATATAATGGTGCTCGTTATTTTCTGGGTATGGGAATACTTCGTCCATGAATCCACGGCTCACCTGACGCCAGCATGCCAACATATGCAGCGTATCGTGGAGCTAATATACAGGCCGAGAAGAGAC